>JANDEH010000086.1:0-261461 GCA_024610705.1 Tetragnatha versicolor
ATGGGTCGGACGGAAATGCGGTTGGTGCCAACTGAACCGGCTCGCGCCAGAGAACTGATTATGAGCCGTCTCGAACCGATCGGAGTGTAAGTTTGCACCCTATTAACCAACTCCTGATCTATGGGTCGGACGGAAATGCGGTTGGTGCCAACTGAACCGGCTCGCGCCAGAGAACTGATTATGAGCCGTCTCGAACCGATCGGAGTGTAAGTTTGCACCCTATTAACCAACTCCTGATCTATGGGTCGGACGGAAATGCGGTTGGTGCCAACTGATCCGGCTCGCGCCAGAAACTGATTATGAGCCGTCTCGAACCGATCGGAGTGTAAGTTTGCACCCTATTAACCAACTCCTGATCTATGGGTCGGACGGAAATGCGGTTGGTGCCAAATGAACCGGCTCGCACCAGAGAACTGATTATGAGCCGTCTCGAACCGATCGGAGTGTAAGTTTGCACCCTATTAACCAACTCCTGATCTATGGGTCGGACGGAAATGCGGTTGGTGCCAACTGAACCGGCTCGTGCCAGAGAACTGATTATGAGCCGTCTCGAACCGATCGGAGTGTAAGTTTGCACCCTATTAACCAACTCCTGATCTATGGGTCGGACGGAAATGCGGTTGGTGCCAAATGAACCGGCTCGCACCAGAGAACTGATTATGAGCCGTCTCGAACCGATCGGAGTGTAAGTTTGCACCCTATTAACCAACTCCTGATCTATGGGTCGGACGGAAATGCGGTTGGTGCCAACTGAACCGGCTCGCGCCAGAGAACTGATTATGAGCCGTCTCGAACCGATCGGAGTGTAAGTTTGCACCCTATTAACCAACTCCTGATCTATGGGTCGGACGGAAATGCGGTTGGTGCCAACTGAACCGGCTCGCGCCAGAGAACTGATTATGAGCCGTCTCGAACCGATCGGAGTGTAAGTTTGCACCCTATTAACCAACTCCTGATCTATGGGTCGGACGGAAATGCGGTTGGTGCCAACTGAACCGGCTCGCGCCAGAGAACTGATTATGAGCCGTCTCGAACCGATCGGAGTGTAAGTTTGCACCCTATTAACCAACTCCTGATCTATGGGTCGGACGGAAATGCGGTTGGTGCCAACTGAACCGGCTCGCGCCAGAGAACTGATTATGAGCCGTCTCGAACCGATCGGAGTGTAAGTTTGCACCCTATTAACCAACTCCTGATCTATGGGTCGGACGGAAATGCGGTTGGTGCCAACTGAACCGGCTCGCGCCAGAGAACTGATTATGAGCCGTCTCGAACCGATCGGAGTGTAAGTTTGCACCCTATTAACCAACTCCTGATCTATGGGTCGGACGGAAATGCGGTTGGTGCCAACTGAACCGGCTCGCGCCAGAGAACTGATTATGAGCCGTCTCGAACCGATCGGAGTGTAAGTTTGCACCCTATTAACCAACTCCTGATCTATGGGTCGGACGGAAATGCGGTTGGTGCCAAATGAACCGGCTCGCACCAGAGAACTGATTATGAGCCGTCTCGAACCGATCGGAGTGTAAGTTTGCACCCTATTAACCAACTCCTGATCTATGGGTCGGACGGAAATGCGGTTGGTGCCAACTGAACCGGCTCGTGCCAGAGAACTGATTATGAGCCGTCTCGAACCGATCGGAGTGTAAGTTTGCACCCTATTAACCAACTCCTGATCTATGGGTCGGACGGAAATGCGGTTGGTGCCAAATGAACCGGCTCGCGCCAGAGAACTGATTATGAGCCGTCTCGAACCGATCGGAGTGTAAGTTTGCACCCTATTAACCAACTCCTGATCTATGGGTCGGACGGAAATGCGGTTGGTGCCAACTGAACCGGCTCGCGCCAGAGAACTGATTATGAGCCGTCTCGAACCGATCGGAGTGTAAGTTTGCACCCTATTAACCAACTCCTGATCTATGGGTCGGACGGAAATGCGGTTGGTGCCAACTGAACCGGCTCGCGCCAGAGAACTGATTATGAGCCGTCTCGAACCGATCGGAGTGTAAGTTTGCACCCTATTAACCAACTCCTGATCTATGGGTCGGACGGAAATGCGGTTGGTGCCAACTGAACCGGCTCGCGCCAGAGAACTGATTATGAGCCGTCTCGAACCGATCGGAGTGTAAGTTTGCACCCTATTAACCAACTCCTGATCTATGGGTCGGACGGAAATGCGGTTGGTGCCAACTGAACCGGCTCGCGCCAGAGAACTGATTATGAGCCGTCTCGAACCGATCGGAGTGTAAGTTTGCACCCTATTAACCAACTCCTGATCTATGGGTCGGACGGAAATGCGGTTGGTGCCAACTGAACCGGCTCGCGCCAGAGAACTGATTATGAGCCGTCTCGAACCGATCGGAGTGTAAGTTTGCACCCTATTAACCAACTCCTGATCTATGGGTCGGACGGAAATGCGGTTGGTGCCAACTGAACCGGCTCGCGCCAGAGAACTGATTATGAGCCGTCTCGAACCGATCGGAGTGTAAGTTTGCACCCTATTAACCAACTCCTGATCTATGGGTCGGACGGAAATGCGGTTGGTGCCAACTGAACCGGCTCGCGCCAGAGAACTGATTATGAGCCGTCTCGAACCGATCGGAGTGTAAGTTTGCACCCTATTAACCAACTCCTGATCTATGGGTCGGACGGAAATGCGGTTGGTGCCAACTGAACCGGCTCGCGCCAGAGAACTGATTATGAGCCGTCTCGAACCGATCGGAGTGTAAGTTTGCACCCTATTAACCAACTCCTGATCTATGGGTCGGACGGAAATGCGGTTGGTGCCAACTGAACCGGCTCGCGCCAGAGAACTGATTATGAGCCGTCTCGAACCGATCGGAGTGTAAGTTTGCACCCTATTAACCAACTCCTGATCTATGGGTCGGACGGAAATGCGGTTGGTGCCAACTGAACCGGCTCGCGCCAGAGAACTGATTATGAGCCGTCTCGAACCGATCGGAGTGTAAGTTTGCACCCTATTAACCAACTCCTGATCTATGGGTCGGACGGAAATGCGGTTGGTGCCAACTGAACCGGCTCGCGCCAGAGAACTGATTATGAGCCGTCTCGAACCGATCGGAGTGTAAGTTTGCACCCTATTAACCAACTCCTGATCTATGGGTCGGACGGAAATGCGGTTGGTGCCAACTGAACCGGCTCGCGCCAGAGAACTGATTATGAGCCGTCTCGAACCGATCGGAGTGTAAGTTTGCACCCTATTAACCAACTCCTGATCTATGGGTCGGACGGAAATGCGGTTGGTGCCAACTGAACCGGCTCGCGCCAGAGAACTGATTATGAGCCGTCTCGAACCGATCGGAGTGTAAGTTTGCACCCTATTAACCAACTCCTGATCTATGGGTCGGACGGAAATGCGGTTGGTGCCAACTGAACCGGCTCGCGCCAGAGAACTGATTATGAGCCGTCTCGAACCGATCGGAGTGTAAGTTTGCACCCTATTAACCAACTCCTGATCTATGGGTCGGACGGAAATGCGGTTGGTGCCAACTGAACCGGCTCGCGCCAGAGAACTGATTATGAGCCGTCTCGAACCGATCGGAGTGTAAGTTTGCACCCTATTAACCAACTCCTGATCTATGGGTCGGACGGAAATGCGGTTGGTGCCAACTGAACCGGCTCGCGCCAGAGAACTGATTATGAGCCGTCTCGAACCGATCGGAGTGTAAGTTTGCACCCTATTAACCAACTCCTGATCTATGGGTCGGACGGAAATGCGGTTGGTGCCAACTGAACCGGCTCGCGCCAGAGAAATGATTATGAGCCGTCTCGAACCGATCGGAGTGTAAGTTTGCACCCTATTAACCAACTCCTGATCTATGGGTCGGACGGAAATGCGGTTGGTGCCAAATGAACCGGCTCGCACCAGAGAACTGATTATGAGCCGTCTCGAACCGATCGGAGTGTAAGTTTGCACCCTATTAACCAACTCCTGATCTATGGGTCGGACGGAAATGCGGTTGGTGCCAACTGAACCGGCTCGTGCCAGAGAACTGATTATGAGCCGTCTCGAACCGATCGGAGTGTAAGTTTGCACCCTATTAACCAACTCCTGATCTATGGGTCGGACGGAAATGCGGTTGGTGCCAAATGAACCGGCTCGCACCAGAGAACTGATTATGAGCCGTCTCGAACCGATCGGAGTGTAAGTTTGCACCCTATTAACCAACTCCTGATCTATGGGTCGGACGGAAATGCGGTTGGTGCCAACTGAACCGGCTCGCGCCAGAGAACTGATTATGAGCCGTCTCGAACCGATCGGAGTGTAAGTTTGCACCCTATTTACCAACTCCTGATCTATGGGTCGGACGGAAATGCGGTTGGTGCCAACTGAACCGGCTCGCGCCAGAGAACTGATTATGAGCCGTCTCGAACCGATCGGAGTGTAAGTTTGCACCCTATTAACCAACTCCTGATCTATGGGTCGGACGGAAATGCGGTTGGTGCCAACTGAACCGGCTCGCGCCAGAGAACTGATTATGAGCCGTCTCGAACCGATCGGAGTGTAAGTTTGCACCCTATTAACCAACTCCTGATCTATGGGTCGGACGGAAATGCGGTTGGTGCCAACTGAACCGGCTCGCGCCAGAGAACTGATTATGAGCCGTCTCGAACCGATCGGAGTGTAAGTTTGCACCCTATTAACCAACTCCTGATCTATGGGTCGGACGGAAATGCGGTTGGTGCCAACTGAACCGGCTCGCGCCAGAGAACTGATTATGAGCCGTCTCGAACCGATCGGAGTGTAAGTTTGCACCCTATTAACCAACTCCTGATCTATGGGTCGTACGGAAATGCGGTTGGTGCCAACTGAACCGGCTCGCGCCAGAGAACTGATTATGAGCCGTCTCGAACCGATCGGAGTGTAAGTTTGCACCCTATTAACCAACTCCTGATCTATGGGTCGGACGGAAATGCGGTTGGTGCCAACTGAACCGGCTCGCGCCAGAGAACTGATTATGAGCCGTCTCGAACCGATCGGAGTGTAAGTTTGCACCCTATTAACCAACTCCTGATCTATGGGTCGGACGGAAATGCGGTTGGTGCCAACTGAACCGGCTCGCGCCAGAGAACTGATTATGAGCCGTCTCGAACCGATCGGAGTGTAAGTTTGCACCCTATTAACCAACTCCTGATCTATGGGTCGGACGGAAATGCGGTTGGTGCCAACTGAACCGGCTCGCGCCAGAGAACTGATTATGAGCCGTCTCGAACCGATCGGAGTGTAAGTTTGCACCCTATTAACCAACTCCTGATCTATGGGTCGGACGGAAATGCGGTTGGTGCCAACTGAACCGGCTCGCGCCAGAGAACTGATTATGAGCCGTCTCGAACCGATCGGAGTGTAAGTTTGCACCCTATTAACCAACTCCTGATCTATGGGTCGGACGGAAATGCGGTTGGTGCCAACTGAACCGGCTCGCGCCAGAGAACTGATTATGAGCCGTCTCGAACCGATCGGAGTGTAAGTTTGCACCCTATTAACCAACTCCTGATCTATGGGTCGGACGGAAATGCGGTTGGTGCCAACTGAACCGGCTCGCGCCAGAGAACTGATTATGAGCCGTCTCGAACCGATCGGAGTGTAAGTTTGCACCCTATTAACCAACTCCTGATCTATGGGTCGGACGGAAATGCGGTTGGTGCCAACTGAACCGGCTCGCGCCAGAGAACTGATTATGAGCCGTCTCGAACCGATCGGAGTGTAAGTTTGCACCCTATTAACCAACTCCTGATCTATGGGTCGGACGGAAATGCGGTTGGTGCCAACTGAACCGGCTCGCGCCAGAGAACTGATTATGAGCCGTCTCGAACCGATCGGAGTGTAAGTTTGCACCCTATTAACCAACTCCTGATCTATGGGTCGGACGGAAATGCGGTTGGTGCCAACTGAACCGGCTCGCGCCAGAGAACTGATTATGAGCCGTCTCGAACCGATCGGAGTGTAAGTTTGCACCCTATTAACCAACTCCTGATCTATGGGTCGGACGGAAATGCGGTTGGTGCCAACTGAACCGGCTCGCGCCAGAGAACTGATTATGAGCCGTCTCGAACCGATCGGAGTGTAAGTTTGCACCCTATTAACCAACTCCTGATCTATGGGTCGGACGGAAATGCGGTTGGTGCCAACTGAACCGGCTCGCGCCAGAGAACTGATTATGAGCCGTCTCGAACCGATCGGAGTGTAAGTTTGCACCCTATTAACCAACTCCTGATCTATGGGTCGGACGGAAATGCGGTTGGTGCCAACTGAACCGGCTCGCGCCAGAGAACTGATTATGAGCCGTCTCGAACCGATCGGAGTGTAAGTTTGCACCCTATTAACCAACTCCTGATCTATGGGTCGGACGGAAATGCGGTTGGTGCCAACTGAACCGGCTCGCGCCAGAGAACTGATTATGAGCCGTCTCGAACCGATCGGAGTGTAAGTTTGCACCCTATTAACCAACTCCTGATCTATGGGTCGGACGGAAATGCGGTTGGTGCCAACTGAACCGGCTCGCGCCAGAGAACTGATTATGAGCCGTCTCGAACCGATCGGAGTGTAAGTTTGCACCCTATTAACCAACTCCTGATCTATGGGTCGGACGGAAATGCGGTTGGTGCCAACTGAACCGGCTCGCGCCAGAGAACTGATTATGAGCCGTCTCGAACCGATCGGAGTGTAAGTTTGCACCCTATTAACCAACTCCTGATCTATGGGTCGGACGGAAATGCGGTTGGTGCCAACTGAACCGGCTCGCGCCAGAGAACTGATTATGAGCCGTCTCGAACCGATCGGAGTGTAAGTTTGCACCCTATTAACCAACTCCTGATCTATGGGTCGGACGGAAATGCGGTTGGTGCCAACTGAACCGGCTCGCGCCAGAGAACTGATTATGAGCCGTCTCGAACCGATCGGAGTGTAAGTTTGCACCCTATTAACCAACTCCTGATCTATGGGTCGGACGGAAATGCGGTTGGTGCCAACTGAACCGGCTCGCGCCAGAGAACTGATTATGAGCCGTCTCGAACCGATCGGAGTGTAAGTTTGCACCCTATTAACCAACTCCTGATCTATGGGTCGGACGGAAATGCGGTTGGTGCCAACTGAACCGGCTCGCGCCAGAGAACTGATTATGAGCCGTCTCGAACCGATCGGAGTGTAAGTTTGCACCCTATTAACCAACTCCTGATCTATGGGTCGGACGGAAATGCGGTTGGTGCCAACTGAACCGGCTCGCGCCAGAGAACTGATTATGAGCCGTCTCGAACCGATCGGAGTGTAAGTTTGCACCCTATTAACCAACTCCTGATCTATGGGTCGGACGGAAATGCGGTTGGTGCCAACTGAACCGGCTCGCGCCAGAGAACTGATTATGAGCCGTCTCGAACCGATCGGAGTGTAAGTTTGCACCCTATTAACCAACTCCTGATCTATGGGTCGGACGGAAATGCGGTTGGTGCCAACTGAACCGGCTCGCGCCAGAGAACTGATTATGAGCCGTCTCGAACCGATCGGAGTGTAAGTTTGCACCCTATTAACCAACTCCTGATCTATGGGTCGGACGGAAATGCGGTTGGTGCCAACTGAACCGGCTCGCGCCAGAGAACTGATTATGAGCCGTCTCGAACCGATCGGAGTGTAAGTTTGCACCCTATTAACCAACTCCTGATCTATGGGTCGGACGGAAATGCGGTTGGTGCCAACTGAACCGGCTCGCGCCAGAGAACTGATTATGAGCCGTCTCGAACCGATCGGAGTGTAAGTTTGCACCCTATTAACCAACTCCTGATCTATGGGTCGGACGGAAATGCGGTTGGTGCCAACTGAACCGGCTCGCGCCAGAGAACTGATTATGAGCCGTCTCGAACCGATCGGAGTGTAAGTTTGCACCCTATTAACCAACTCCTGATCTATGGGTCGGACGGAAATGCGGTTGGTGCCAACTGAACCGGCTCGCGCCAGAGAACTGATTATGAGCCGTCTCGAACCGATCGGAGTGTAAGTTTGCACCCTATTAACCAACTCCTGATCTATGGGTCGGACGGAAATGCGGTTGGTGCCAAATGAATCTCATGGCCTTAAACCTGACATATTTGGTACGACTAGAGAATTTAATGATGCAGCTACTTGTATAGATCATGTGTTCTATAGATCGTCCAATCTATTTAATATAAAATCAGCAATTATAAATTATCCCTTAACTGATCACTTTCCTATATTATCAGTATTATGTATGGTAAATCCTGCTTTTCCTCATTCTAATGAAATTGTTAATAGAGTTTGTCATCTTGGAACGTTTAATAAGTTATTAACTAATTCTAATTTAAATTTTCCGTTGTTACCTAATACTGATGTTAACCTGGTTTTTGGTGACTTTATGACTCAAGTAAAAAAAAATTATATCTATGTCGGAAGTTACCCATATTTGTAAAAAGGAAAAAACTCCAAAAAAACCATGGATAACACCGGAAACATTAAATCTGATTAATGAAAAAGATAAGTTATACAAAAAATACCGTAAAAATAAATTTAATCAAGAAATAAAAAATCAATTCACCTCACTCCGAAATAGGCTGAAATCTAGATTGAAAACCTTGAAAACCGATTATTTTCATAAAAAATTTTTAAATTCTGATCACAAAGATCAATGGAAGGTAATTAAAGAAGTTCTTGGTGAAAAACAAAGTATAGTTTTACCGACAAATAACAATTTAGAAACTTTAGTTGAAGATTTTAATGCTCATTTTTCTTTGGTATTCAACACAAATGGTGGTAATCAAAATATCGGTCTTAATAACATTGATTTACAATCTAACGTGAATAGTTTTTTCCTAGAATATGTTACAGATTTTGAAATATCAAATGTCATAAATTCGCTTCCTAATAAAAAATCCACTGGAATAGATAAAATTAACAAAAATATGATAAAGGTACTTTTTAACTGTTATCCTGAATTTATCACATATCTGATTAACCTCTCATTTCAACAAGGTGTATTTTTTTCCGGTCTTAAAACTTCTATAGTTGTTCCAATTTTCAAACAAGGTAATAAAAATGATTTGAATAATTATAGACCGATTTCCTTACTCAGTGTTTTCTCAAAGGTAATAGAAAAATTAATTCATTCTCGTCTAGTAAAATTTTTGGATAAACAGGGTGTAATTGCAGACAATCAATTTGGTTTTAGGAAAGGTAGAAGTACAGAGCTTGCTTTAATGAAATTTACAAAAATAATATTTTCGAATGTTAACAATAACCAAAAAACAGCAGCCGTTTTCCTAGACATAAGCAAAGCTTTTGATACAGTCAATCACGATTTACTTCTACATAAACTTCACATGATTGGAGTTAGAGGAAATACATATAATTGGTTCAAATCGTATTTAAATGACAGGTCTCAAATTGTTAAAATTAATGATATTTGCAGCTCCCAAAAACTTATTAGAGGTGGTGTTCCTCAGGGATCTATTTTAGGGCCATTATTATTTTTGATTTTCATTAATGACTTCTGTAAACTTGATTTGAATTGTGATATTATTACATTTGCTGATGATACGGTTTTGGTTTTCTCGGCGGTTAATTACTCTGAGCTGTTTAAAAAAATTGAAGTTTGCCTACAAAAAGTTAATATTTGGTTTTATAATAATATGCTAAAGCTTAATGTTTTGAAAACTAAATTTATGATTTTTAACCTTAAAACTTCAGTGACTATAAGGGATTCCCTAAAAATCCATAAACCAAATTGTAATCGTGAGTGTAATGGTTCTTCCTCCTGTGATGTAATTAAGTGTGTTGATACAATTAAATATTTAGGTCTACATTTTGATTCTAATTTAAAATGGAAATCCCATATAAACATCTTGTTAAACAAATTGCGTTTTATCAATATGAAGCTGTTTAAATTAAAAGGTATAATTGACCATAAATTTCTAACAACAGTATATTTTGCTTGGGTGCAATCAACAATTAATTATGGAATAACGTGCTTTGCATCTGATTATTACAATAATATTAAACCGCTCATTCAGTTACAAAAAAAGATTTTATCTCACTTAAAATATAATTCCCTGCCTAATAATATCTTAACAATCAGAGAACTGTATATTTTTCGTTTATTACTTTTTATATATAAAAATAAACATTTATATGAAACCAAAAATATAACTTCTTATCTTAGAAACGCTAAAGGTAACTTGTATATCCCTAAATCTAAAAAAGAAATATTTCATAAATCTCATGCCTTTTTGGGACCATACATATTTAATAAACTGGAAGAAACTCTTAAACTAACCAACAATATTAACAAATTTAAATCCGGTATTCATCTTTTTATCTCAGGACACTCAGATATTGAAGCTTTGTTCAAAATTCCTAAATAATAAGCGCAGCTCTTGCCACGTGATAAAATCTTTTTTTTAATTTAGGTTCCCTGGGCGAGCCTTTGGCTCTTTGGGATCCACATAATCAACTTTTTTGTTTTTTCTATGTTTAAACTAAATGTCAATATATGTATATATTTCCCTCTGTGTTTTTTGTACAGTCCTTGTCTGTGTGTTCCATGTCTTATACATGTTTTGTCTTTTGTCCAATAAATTTGATTTGATTTGATTTGAACCGGCTCGCGCCAGAGAACTGATTATGAGCCGTCTCGAACCGATCGGAGTGTAAGTTTGCACCCTATTAACCAACTCCTGATCTATGGGTCGGACGGAAATGCGGTTGGTGCCAACTGAACCGGCTCGCGCCAGAGAACTGATTATGAGCCGTCTCGAACCGATCGGAGTGTAAGTTTGCACCCTATTAACCAACTCCTGATCTATGGGTCGGACGGAAATGCGGTTGGTGCCAAATGAACCGGCTCGCACCAGAGAACTGATTATGAGCCGTCTCGAACCGATCGGAGTGTAAGTTTGCACCCTATTAACCAACTCCTGATCTATGGGTCGGACGGAAATGCGGTTGGTGCCAACTGAACCGGCTCGTGCCAGAGAACTGATTATGAGCCGTCTCGAACCGATCGGAGTGTAAGTTTGCACCCTATTAACCAACTCCTGATCTATGGGTCGGACGGAAATGCGGTTGGTGCCAAATGAACCGGCTCGCACCAGAGAACTGATTATGAGCCGTCTCGAACCGATCGGAGTGTAAGTTTGCACCCTATTAACCAACTCCTGATCTATGGGTCGGACGGAAATGCGGTTGGTGCCAACTGAACCGGCTCGCGCCAGAGAACTGATTATGAGCCGTCTCGAACCGATCGGAGTGTAAGTTTGCACCCTATTTACCAACTCCTGATCTATGGGTCGGACGGAAATGCGGTTGGTGCCAACTGAACCGGCTCGCGCCAGAGAACTGATTATGAGCCGTCTCGAACCGATCGGAGTGTAAGTTTGCACCCTATTAACCAACTCCTGATCTATGGGTCGGACGGAAATGCGGTTGGTGCCAACTGAACCGGCTCGCGCCAGAGAACTGATTATGAGCCGTCTCGAACCGATCGGAGTGTAAGTTTGCACCCTATTAACCAACTCCTGATCTATGGGTCGGACGGAAATGCGGTTGGTGCCAACTGAACCGGCTCGCGCCAGAGAACTGATTATGAGCCGTCTCGAACCGATCGGAGTGTAAGTTTGCACCCTATTAACCAACTCCTGATCTATGGGTCGGACGGAAATGCGGTTGGTGCCAACTGAACCGGCTCGCGCCAGAGAACTGATTATGAGCCGTCTCGAACCGATCGGAGTGTAAGTTTGCACCCTATTAACCAACTCCTGATCTATGGGTCGGACGGAAATGCGGTTGGTGCCAACTGAACCGGCTCGCGCCAGAAAACTGATTATGAGCCGTCTCGAACCGATCGGAGTGTAAGTTTGCACCCTATTAACCAACTCCTGATCTATGGGTCGGACGGAAATGCGGTTGGTGCCAAATGAACCGGCTCGCACCAGAGAACTGATTATGAGCCGTCTCGAACCGATCGGAGTGTAAGTTTGCACCCTATTAACCAACTCCTGATCTATGGGTCGGACGGAAATGCGGTTGGTGCCAACTGAACCGGCTCGTGCCAGAGAACTGATTATGAGCCGTCTCGAACCGATCGGAGTGTAAGTTTGCACCCTATTAACCAACTCCTGATCTATGGGTCGGACGGAAATGCGGTTGGTGCCAAATGAACCGGCTCGCACCAGAGAACTGATTATGAGCCGTCTCGAACCGATCGGAGTGTAAGTTTGCACCCTATTAACCAACTCCTGATCTATGGGTCGGACGGAAATGCGGTTGGTGCCAACTGAACCGGCTCGCGCCAGAGAACTGATTATGAGCCGTCTCGAACCGATCGGAGTGTAAGTTTGCACCCTATTTACCAACTCCTGATCTATGGGTCGGACGGAAATGCGGTTGGTGCCAACTGAACCGGCTCGCGCCAGAGAACTGATTATGAGCCGTCTCGAACCGATCGGAGTGTAAGTTTGCACCCTATTAACCAACTCCTGATCTATGGGTCGGACGGAAATGCGGTTGGTGCCAACTGAACCGGCTCGCGCCAGAGAACTGATTATGAGCCGTCTCGAACCGATCGGAGTGTAAGTTTGCACCCTATTAACCAACTCCTGATCTATGGGTCGGACGGAAATGCGGTTGGTGCCAACTGAACCGGCTCGCGCCAGAGAACTGATTATGAGCCGTCTCGAACCGATCGGAGTGTAAGTTTGCACCCTATTAACCAACTCCTGATCTATGGGTCGGACGGAAATGCGGTTGGTGCCAACTGAACCGGCTCGCGCCAGAGAACTGATTATGAGCCGTCTCGAACCGATCGGAGTGTAAGTTTGCACCCTATTAACCAACTCCTGATCTATGGGTCGGACGGAAATGCGGTTGGTGCCAACTGAACCGGCTCGCGCCAGAGAACTGATTATGAGCCGTCTCGAACCGATCGGAGTGTAAGTTTGCACCCTATTAACCAACTCCTGATCTATGGGTCGGACGGAAATGCGGTTGGTGCCAAATGAACCGGCTCGCACCAGAGAACTGATTATGAGCCGTCTCGAACCGATCGGAGTGTAAGTTTGCACCCTATTAACCAACTCCTGATCTATGGGTCGGACGGAAATGCGGTTGGTGCCAACTGAACCGGCTCGTGCCAGAGAACTGATTATGAGCCGTCTCGAACCGATCGGAGTGTAAGTTTGCACCCTATTAACCAACTCCTGATCTATGGGTCGGACGGAAATGCGGTTGGTGCCAACTGAACCGGCTCGCGCCAGAGAACTGATTATGAGCCGTCTCGAACCGATCGGAGTGTAAGTTTGCACCCTATTAACCAACTCCTGATCTATGGGTCGGACGGAAATGCGGTTGGTGCCAAATGAACCGGCTCGCACCAGAGAACTGATTATGAGCCGTCTCGAACCGATCGGAGTGTAAGTTTGCACCCTATTAACCAACTCCTGATCTATGGGTCGGACGGAAATGCGGTTGGTGCCAACTGAACCGGCTCGCGCCAGAGAACTGATTATGAGCCGTCTCGAACCGATCGGAGTGTAAGTTTGCACCCTATTTACCAACTCCTGATCTATGGGTCGGACGGAAATGCGGTTGGTGCCAACTGAACCGGCTCGCGCCAGAGAACTGATTATGAGCCGTCTCGAACCGATCGGAGTGTAAGTTTGCACCCTATTAACCAACTCCTGATCTATGGGTCGGACGGAAATGCGGTTGGTGCCAAATGAACCGGCTCGCACCAGAGAACTGATTATGAGCCGTCTCGAACCGATCGGAGTGTAAGTTTGCACCCTATTAACCAACTCCTGATCTATGGGTCGGACGGAAATGCGGTTGGTGCCAACTGAACCGGCTCGTGCCAGAGAACTGATTATGAGCCGTCTCGAACCGATCGGAGTGTAAGTTTGCACCCTATTAACCAACTCCTGATCTATGGGTCGGACGGAAATGCGGTTGGTGCCAAATGAACCGGCTCGCACCAGAGAACTGATTATGAGCCGTCTCGAACCGATCGGAGTGTAAGTTTGCACCCTATTAACCAACTCCTGATCTATGGGTCGGACGGAAATGCGGTTGGTGCCAACTGAACCGGCTCGCGCCAGAGAACTGATTATGAGCCGTCTCGAACCGATCGGAGTGTAAGTTTGCACCCTATTTACCAACTCCTGATCTATGGGTCGGACGGAAATGCGGTTGGTGCCAACTGAACCGGCTCGCGCCAGAGAACTGATTATGAGCCGTCTCGAACCGATCGGAGTGTAAGTTTGCACCCTATTAACCAACTCCTGATCTATGGGTCGGACGGAAATGCGGTTGGTGCCAACTGAACCGGCTCGCGCCAGAGAACTGATTATGAGCCGTCTCGAACCGATCGGAGTGTAAGTTTGCACCCTATTAACCAACTCCTGATCTATGGGTCGGACGGAAATGCGGTTGGTGCCAACTGAACCGGCTCGCGCCAGAGAACTGATTATGAGCCGTCTCGAACCGATCGGAGTGTAAGTTTGCACCCTATTAACCAACTCCTGATCTATGGGTCGGACGGAAATGCGGTTGGTGCCAACTGAACCGGCTCGCGCCAGAGAACTGATTATGAGCCGTCTCGAACCGATCGGAGTGTAAGTTTGCACCCTATTAACCAACTCCTGATCTATGGGTCGGACGGAAATGCGGTTGGTGCCAACTGAACCGGCTCGCGCCAGAGAACTGATTATGAGCCGTCTCGAACCGATCGGAGTGTAAGTTTGCACCCTATTAACCAACTCCTGATCTATGGGTCGGACGGAAATGCGGTTGGTGCCAAATGAACCGGCTCGCACCAGAGAACTGATTATGAGCCGTCTCGAACCGATCGGAGTGTAAGTTTGCACCCTATTAACCAACTCCTGATCTATGGGTCGGACGGAAATGCGGTTGGTGCCAACTGAACCGGCTCGTGCCAGAGAACTGATTATGAGCCGTCTCGAACCGATCGGAGTGTAAGTTTGCACCCTATTAACCAACTCCTGATCTATGGGTCGGACGGAAATGCGGTTGGTGCCAACTGAACCGGCTCGCGCCAGAGAACTGATTATGAGCCGTCTCGAACCGATCGGAGTGTAAGTTTGCACCCTATTAACCAACTCCTGATCTATGGGTCGGACGGAAATGCGGTTGGTGCCAAATGAACCGGCTCGCACCAGAGAACTGATTATGAGCCGTCTCGAACCGATCGGAGTGTAAGTTTGCACCCTATTAACCAACTCCTGATCTATGGGTCGGACGGAAATGCGGTTGGTGCCAACTGAACCGGCTCGCGCCAGAGAACTGATTATGAGCCGTCTCGAACCGATCGGAGTGTAAGTTTGCACCCTATTTACCAACTCCTGATCTATGGGTCGGACGGAAATGCGGTTGGTGCCAACTGAACCGGCTCGCGCCAGAGAACTGATTATGAGCCGTCTCGAACCGATCGGAGTGTAAGTTTGCACCCTATTAACCAACTCCTGATCTATGGGTCGGACGGAAATGCGGTTGGTGCCAACTGAACCGGCTCGCGCCAGAGAACTGATTATGAGCCGTCTCGAACCGATCGGAGTGTAAGTTTGCACCCTATTAACCAACTCCTGATCTATGGGTCGGACGGAAATGCGGTTGGTGCCAACTGAACCGGCTCGCGCCAGAGAACTGATTATGAGCCGTCTCGAACCGATCGGAGTGTAAGTTTGCACCCTATTAACCAACTCCTGATCTATGGGTCGGACGGAAATGCGGTTGGTGCCAACTGAACCGGCTCGCGCCAGAGAACTGATTATGAGCCGTCTCGAACCGATCGGAGTGTAAGTTTGCACCCTATTAACCAACTCCTGATCTATGGGTCGTACGGAAATGCGGTTGGTGCCAACTGAACCGGCTCGCGCCAGAGAACTGATTATGAGCCGTCTCGAACCGATCGGAGTGTAAGTTTGCACCCTATTAACCAACTCCTGATCTATGGGTCGGACGGAAATGCGGTTGGTGCCAACTGAACCGGCTCGCGCCAGAGAACTGATTATGAGCCGTCTCGAACCGATCGGAGTGTAAGTTTGCACCCTATTAACCAACTCCTGATCTATGGGTCGGACGGAAATGCGGTTGGTGCCAAATGAACCGGCTCGATCCAGAGAACTGATTATGAGCCGTCTCGAACCGATCGGAGTGTAAGTTTGCACCCTATTAACCAACTCCTGATCTATGGGTCGGACGGAAATGCCGTTGGTGCCAACTGAACCGGCTCGCGCCAGAGAACTGATTATGAGCCGTCTCGAACCGATCGGAGTGTAAGTTTGCACCCTATTAACCAACTCCTGATCTATGGATCGGATGGAAATGCGGTTGGTGCCAACTGAACCGGCTCGCGCCAGAGAACTGATTATGAGCCGTCTCGAACCGATCGGAGTGTAAGTTTGGTCCCTATTAAATTGCTGGATTGCTACTCCTAACCCTCTATTAGGAAAGAGCTGGATGATCATTTGCAGGAACCTAGATCGCTGGAAAAAGTAGTATAAAATGAGTTTAAATTTATTAAATAAATAAGATCGTCCGTACAATCTTAATATGACTTAAAATTAAAGTTGAATTCCTTTGAATTTTAATTTTGAAAGTTTTCGATTAAATGGCAACTTGAAATAAACAAAACCTTATTAATCGTAGAAACTAGGAAAGCTGGAAAAGTGAGCCAACAAAAAAAGAGCCAAAATTCGCCAAATTGGCTTTAAATAGAAGTTGAAGTACTTTACTGGTTTACCTTAATGGAAAACACAGACAATAAGAGACAGACCGGTCGATGGGCGGCCCACACGACACGAACGCCTTCAACCCGCGGTACCTGCACTAAAACTGGGGTTACAGGCTTTTAGGTCTGGCAACCATGGAGACGTTTTGCGGTGACGTAATCCATCGACCATGTGATCCTCAGGATCGCGATCCTTGGCGATCACATAAGCCCATTAAATGCTTTTTAAAATTAAAAAATTTCTTTTCTTTCAACAAATTTTTAAAATTTGCTATTATAATAGAAAATTTAAATTAAATCATTAAGGTTTTTTTCATCAACAAAATTTCTTGATCGCATATGGTATTACTCGATTGTAAAAATACAAGCTTAAATATAAAGTAATCAAGAATCACACAAGTAAATAATGAATCTAAATGATTTTATTAAATCTCATATTTCAATAACTGAAAATATTTGTTATAATCCCTTGGCCTTTTAAGACAAACATGACGTGTACATGAAGTTTCAATCCTCGTGAATCTAAACGTACACATCTTTTGCAAATACGAATCCCAGATCCCAGGCATATTCGAAATGAAATCTTGACAATAAAAATATATAATACTAGTATTCATTTTTATCTAAATTAAATATATACGCCTATAATTAACGCGAATTATACCCAATTCTATCAGGCTTAGAAATCAAGTGCAAGAATGCAACACAGATTTTCCAATACATTGCAAAATAGAGAAGAAACGAGATAAAATGTGCCTTAATGCAAAAAGACACTGTTAAAATGATTTATAAATCTTGAAAACAATTGAAAAGAGTACGATTAAACGATTTACACAAACTTCATGTTTACTTTCGAAATCGAATATTGCAAGTTTCGTCTACAAAAAAATGTATTAAGATTTCGATTAAAAAATGTTAAATTAATCGATTAATTCCGGTACCGCTTGTCAGAGGCGCCACTTGAGCTCTCTGGATAAGTCCCGCCTATTGACCGGTCTGTCTCTTATTGTCTGTGATGGAAAACTACCAAAAAATACATTGTATACAGATGCTCCCAAGAGCGACAAAACTTTCGGGATGACCTCATACAGGGGTTTTCAAAAGCGGGCATGAGAAGTCGGACATTTTTAAAATAGAATTAAAACCATCGAGTCAGGTATTTATTTTATAAAACCAATGAAAAAGCTCCTAAATTGGTTTTTATGTAACGAATTCCTTAATAGAACGATTTTGCTAGTTTTAACGTTATCTTAAAAGGTTATATGTCCATGGATTATGCAACCTCCGATACCGGCTTTTCCAACCCCCCATTCCTATATGTGATTCTGAATCGTCCCCTCCTATATGAAGTTATGAAACACTTATCTGAAACACCCTGTATGTGTAAACTCACAACTCTCAAGCGTCACCTCCAACCGTGGACCGGTTTCGTCCTTGTCAGGACTCATCAGCACGGTATAGGAAGGTAACGCAAGAGAGCGGAAGGCAAGTACTAGTCTAACCGACTATAACTGAAAAAGTGGTGACCATTGATTAGTCCTCCACTATGTGAGTTGACACTTATTGTCCGCTTAACCAGCAATAATTGGAGAAATACTCCTTTAATTTACCTTGTATGTTTTCAAGCTTATTGGTTTTTAAGTTAGTCGTTTAATTTTTCAAAACTAATATTGGAATACACTTTCAGTGCAATAGTTACAATAAAATAATTGAAATCTGCCCTTTTTTTAATTTGACCGACTAGTCATTTTGGTTGAGGACGAGTGAGATATTTTTTCAACTTCTAACGCTGTCTCAATCTGTCACTTTCGACTTCGCCCTCCTAGAAGAATCGTTCTTTCCGCCTCTCGTGACGCGACAAGGGAGTTTGATGCGACCCCTATCACAAGGCATACCCAATGTTTTTGCGATTACCATTACCACCTATACCCATGGGATCTCTGTTATGGTTACTTACTCTGTGGGTTACTCTCTATGGACCACGCAACACAGAGTAAAGATACTTCAGAGAGTCCATTTCCATAGACGCTAATTATGGCAACTTTTTTAACATAGGTTTTCCCATAGACGGTGGCGTTTCTATGTGATAACGATGGAACTAACCAGAGAATATGGAGTAACGTTATGACTCTCTACAATCCGCAACCGCTCTTTCTCAATTAACCCCGCCCATTTTTTAATCTCTAGAGAGGGACAAAGTTTTTATTTATTTTCCCGGTTATTCAAACAGTTGCGTGTGTCTTTTTCTTTTGAGCATGCGCTGGGGAAACATTGCAAAGTCTCTCTGATGTCGCGCTCTCCAGGGACTCACCCAATGTTCTGCCCAGGCTCAGATCTCTCGCCGGATTTTATACTGATCTGCCCGTGACGTCACTATCTCGTATCTTTTTTAAAGTGACGATGGATAGTGATCTCCTCTGGAATCGAACTCACAACTCCAACTCCACATTTAATTCAATTTAAACACATTACTACACATTTAATGATAATTTCTGCGACCACAATCACTGATAAGAGATATTAAACGCCAGAACAAACGACATCAATGTTTATAATAGGGAAATTTTAGTTACTGTCAGGGAAAGTTAGCAACCATAAGGAAAAAGCTTCCTTGATCTTGGGAAAATAGCAGAGATTGAGAAATTCAAATGTAGCCTCCATACAAAGTTCTAAGTCCAATGAGAATCACTCGTTTTCTTTAGTTCCCGCCTACCCTGTTGATTGACAGCTGAAGGCACCGCAACGCCACTATGTGACAACTGTAGAACTAATTTAGTAAAATCGCGTTTTGGACTCTCTGAATTATCTTTTCTCTGTGCACGCAACACAAATATTCTTTCCAATCAAGCAAGTATAGGAACGGAGGGAGGGTAGGAAAGTAGTTTCGCAACTGTACTGAGAATCTCGGGTGGCAACCGGCTAGTGAGGTGGGCGATCAAAGGACGGAGGGTTCATCTCCATCATCGTCAATCAGGTGAGTTCCGAATATTTTAGTTGAAGTTTTGTAAGTCTGCATCTGCATACACACCCCAATTGGGGACCTTAGTCAACAGGCATCAATGCTTCGAGGTAGAAAATTATACAATTTATAAGATGTGATCGTTATACTCCGTTCATTTAGAATAGGCGCCTGAAGAATAGTGCTTTCCCCCTCGCTAGAAGCGTAACCATGGTTACTCTTTTCGGACAGCCAATAGTAAGCCTTCTTGATGGTCGCTGTGAAGTTGCCATGGTTACTGATTCAGTGTTGGGGGAAAGGGATATTTTCAGGTGCCAATTCAAAATCACAAATAGTACTACAAATGAAGTTGACCAACTACAGGATTAAGGCCATCAACCGGATTCCCAGTATCTAAATTTTTTTCTTGAACTCTACTTAAATTTACAATCGTTTCAGGTTAACGAAATGATTGTAAACGATTCAGGTTCCTTTACTATGTTCATTTCGAACTGGCGCTTGAAAATATTTCCTTCCCCCACCACCGATCGGTAACCATAGCAACTATCCTCGTCAAAGTGATGAAGAAGGCTTACTATTGGCTGCTCGAAGAGCGTAACTATGGTTACGCTTCTAGCGTGGGGGAAAGCACTATTTCCCAAGCGCCAATTCTAAATGAATAGATTATAGTTTTGGTGATCAATGTTGTACTGGATCTTAACTTGAAGTATTCTGTTCTCCCGAGTCTGAAATGTCCGATAAAAACTCAATTTTGAAAGTTATGTTTTCTTTATTCTGCTCTAACAAATCGTACCTACCGAACGACAAACTGCTATACAATATCAAAATCTAAAACTTTCACTACGAGGTTCTTTTGGTGATCTTTTGGGTCATGCGCCATAAAAACCCATCCATCCATCTATCCTTTTGGTGATCGTCTTCTACACGTGTCAGAGAGTTGGCCAACGCCCAATTAAACTTGTCCATGTCTGCCATGATTATAACCAATAACACTCAATTTAAAATCCACGGATTATTTTATTGACAATTGATTGATTTCACCTTATAACTATATCCCTATGATAGGTCAGCCATAATATATGATCAATATGTGGATAACATGCATTGATATGATGTATTCATTTAAATAAGCTTAATCAGTTTATCTATTACCTAAGCTGATATCCAATAAAATGAATCGATGTTAAAAATAATTAATAAGGAACACTAAAATCGTTGGTAAATAAAAAAATCCTTGGTTCTTTCGTATTATCCCGTCGACCGTACGCTGAATCCGAAAAAGGTAAACAACACATCATTGACTTTTCTATGGCTGTGCCGCTGAATTTGACAGTCATGGAACGGTCGACGGGATAATACGCAAGTACCAAATCGGTTATGATCAGTATTAATAAGATTAGTTTATAGGTAAAAAAAATCAGTATTATGGATTCAACAATTAGCAAGTGATGTTTGTATCAAATTCATTAGTTATTCAAATGACTTTTTTAGGGTCTAGGTAGGTAGGAATGAATTACGAATACAAATATTTAGCCAATTCTATCAAAATCCTAATGTCTGTTAACGTGAAATAAATTATTAGATTTAAATAATTTTTTAATTAATCTGTATCTGGAAAAATCTCGTTACTACCCAGGTTAAAATTCATGCTAGTATTTGTTTGTCCGCATGTAGTACTGCTAGACACCAGCAAAAACTAGCTTAACTTTTTGCTATACAAGACAGCAACTTAAGTTGAACCTACTACGTCACTAACAAACAAAGTAGTAGTTCCGTTCGCGGTGTCTGAATTTCGAGTGAAACAAAGAACGCCAATTTTAAAATATGATCATTTCGTTAAACCTATGTATAAATAGTGTCTTTCAATCACATTTCGCGTATCGAAATTCCTCCTATCAACCCAACAGGCTTTGTGTTTACTCACTTTTTCTTTCCGCGTAATGACATACTGGGTTCAGGAAACGTTGCTGTGTGAAGTATTGCAGTGGCGAATCCAGGAAGGGGGCTGTGGGGCTGCAGCCCTCCCCAGGAATAAGACATTCTAGTTTTGGTAATAGCAATAAAGCAAAAATGAAATTTCATTACGTTGCGGACATTCGATGGTGTTACCCAAAGGGGGAGAAGACCGCCAAACCCCCTCGAAATTTTGGAATTTAATAAGCACGGTTTTTCCTTGAAACTTTAGGGATTTACAAGGAGTGATCCTCTTTGATGTTACCTAAAGTGTCTCAACATGAGTTAAAATGCCACTTTTAGGGGCAAAATTCAAAAATTTTTCTGGAATAGGAATCCCTAAACCCCCTAGAAATATTCCAATTCATAATACTATAAACTCTTCCTTGAAAATTCTGCCGCTTACAATGAGCTGAGCTCTTTGGGGTGGAATCTGAAAGGCTGAAAAATGAGTTAAAACTTAAAACACTATTTTGAGGGGCAAATTTTCAAAAATTTTCTGGGGAGGACCCCTAGACCCCCCTTTTACTGGGAGTTGGTTACCCCTTAACTGGGAGAGTATTCCTAAGATTAGACCCCAGAAAAGATGTTGCGTAAGTAGTCCAGTAACTAGGTAGTAAAAAAGGGGCGTTTCAGGAAAAAAATACAGAAGTTTTTTTCTCAACGGTTTTATATGTTTTCGAGGGTGCTGAATCCGAATATCAACTTTGTTAACAAAATTTCGCATGGGAACATTGAAAAAAATCGAAAAAATCCTAAAATTTTACCCCTTTTTTTGGTTTTTTCCTTCTAGCACGTAAAGTATAGATTTCTCAGAGAAAAAGTCAATACAAAAGTTAAAGTACTCTAAACAAGCTAAAAAAAGCCAATTATAGCATTTCTGTCAGACAAATAGTTTGGCCGCTAGACGCGCTAAAAGTCAGACAATTTCCGTCCCCGCGGTGGAAAATCCAAAAATGTTCACTTGCAACTCGAAAAACCCATATATTTTAGAATATAGTACTATAAAAGCATACTTTAAAATGTTTTACACGTAAAAACCTTTCAAACTAACCTAATATTAATTGATTAAATGTTTTATTATTAAGGGTTTTCTCTGAAAGATCATATTCTGTAGCAACGTACAGTAATACAATCCATATTGTTAATCACAAAGAAAAAATTCAGAAGTTAGTATCTCATCGGTTTTATACATTTTCGAAGATGCTGAATCCGAATATCAACTTTGTTAACAAAATTTCGCATGGGAACATTGAAAAAAAAATCGAAAAAATCCTAAAATTTTACCTCTTTTTTTTGGATTTTTCCTTCTAGCACGTAAAGTATCGTAGTAGTATAAAGTATAGTAGATTTCTCAGAGAAAAAGTTAGTACAAAAGTTAAAGTACTCTAAACAAGCTAAAAAAGTCAATTACAAAATTTCTGTTAGACTTATAGTTTGGCCTCTAGGGCGCGCTAAACTTAAGACTATTTATTCCCAAAGATGAAAAATCTAGATAGAATCAACTAGGGTCTTAAAACACCTTCATGTTTTAGGTAAGGGTACTATAAAAACATACTTCATAATTTTGTACATGAAATAAAACTAAATAAAATTTAAATAAATGCTTTATTATTGAATGATTTCAGTAGAAAGGGAATTGCTTAGATAAGAGAGTATGAGTAATCTAATTACAAAACATATTTTTTACGCAATTCAAAAACTGATAAAACGAAATAGAAAATGAATAAAAAAACAATAAATTGTAAAGTTCATGCATTTCTAAATGATAGTAGCAAATGATGTGTTTCATGATAATTAACAATGTATACAATATTTTCTTCCCTTAAAAATTTGGGAGAGCGTTTTCACCTTCTCGAATTGGAATACCCTGACATAATTGAAGAAAAATTTCATCTAGAATTGTATTTAATTAAACCAAAGTCTGTTTACACTAGACATATTTTTAAATATAATGAATAATTTTAGGGATTAATTAATTCTATCAGTAGCGGATTTCTAAATAGGCTAGCTAGGCTATAGCCTACGGCGGCAAATTTTCGTAGGCGGCAAATTTTCAGCGGTGGAAATTTTTTTTCCGCAAATAAAAGAAAAGAGATTGGAAAAACTAAACATAAGCACTGGAAAGACGGGGAACGCTCCTTTCAAAAAAGCAATCCCAGGAACCAAGGCCCTCCGACAGGGGGGGATTCAGGGGTACTTTCTCCGGGGCTCAGGACAACAGGGGTCCGCCGCGTCGGCTGACTAATAACGGTTTTGAAATGTGTCCCGTCTGTTTTGTCACAGGACACTTGGCAGGGATGGTTCTTGGTGAAGTTCGGGAAGCGGCATTTCCAGGAAAGGGTTGGTTGGGTTTTATAACGCAAGGGTTTCTAGGAAAGGGGATATCTGGTCTCGAAAACTTTTACTACCCTTAATTGGTCGTTTGCCTATTTTCTTGTTTTCACGGGGTCATCTTGAAGGGGGTGGACATTCAGGTCTGTGCAAGCAAGTGCAGTGCATTAGCGATTTGGTCGCGGCATTTTCGTTGTTGTTTTTGTGTAGGTTTTCGTGCGTGCTCTTTAAATTTTGTGGAATTACTTTGGAAAAAAAGGTGTTACTACTGATTTAATAAGGTAAGAATGTTGTTATACTATTTACGGTGTACGTGCAAACTTGAAATCTCAGAAACGCGTAAGATATTAGATATGTTGTTGATGTTGATTTGTTTACATGTATTTTCCGGTTTTTGTGCTTGATCTATTAGATGTCTCTTTCACTGTTTACTCATTTTCTTTACTTCATTACTTTGCCAAATGCCAAATTATTTTGTAGCTCATTATTTACTTTATAGCATCCGTGGCTTTATTTTTATGAAAATATGTAGTATATTTCCAATTTAATTTTTTTACAAGTGTTAAAAGTTAGAACAGTTATAATGGGGCAGATAATAAGTACAAAATAATTATTTCCCTATAAAATAATCTGTTGAAGAATCTGAATTATGGAGAATCTGTGAACATAAAATTTCGGTATTTGTGTACAAAATTATATTATACGAATTTACAATTGCTTATGGGGATGAGCTTTTCTTGATTTTTTTCATGGACGGAAAATTTTTACTTAGCTACTTTTTTAACTACTAATTTTTACTTAGTGTAAAAATCGCTGTTACCCGTCAGAGCCGTGTTACTGGGCGGGGGCGAAGGGTGCGGCCGCCCCGGGCCCCAAATTCACTAAAGGGAGCCAAATTCATGTTTGAGAATGTTTCATTCAAATTCATGAAAAAATTCATGAGAAAATTCATTCAATTTCATGTTTTTTACATGAGTTGTTACTTGTTACCATTAAAAATGTATTCCTGATTCCGTTTTGCCTTCCACTTGAGGCTCAAGAAGCGAAGAACCATGGAATACGGACCCGCGTCTAGGAGAGACGCCATGGGGGTCACCTGTGCGATAAGTAGAGGGCGGCACGCTTTTTGCTTGAGCAGATGTGTCCATTTCCAATCTTCGGTTGCAATGTTGTTTTAAGGCACAGTGGGGGTGAAGACTGGGGTAGGACTGGTAGGACGTGTGAAAGATTTATGGACCAGACGGACTAGGAAGGTTTTTGGCTGCCTGGGGTCAAAGGGGGTGCTGTTGTGATAACAAGCATTTCAGGTTTCTTGACCAAAGAATTCCAGGAAAATCTTGAGTGCTCAGGGATGAAAAGAACGTTAAATTAGTTCCATTGCCACCTGCTCTAAGGGGTCATAAATAAATCGAAGATAAAGGATTCCCAACGCTTCTTGAGCTCATCATCAGCTATTGGTTCATTTTACGAAGAACCAATCCTGTGTATACGGGGGTTGGTTTTTATCCCCTTTCCTTGATTGTGTTCATAAGACCGCTTCCATATAAGCTTTTTTGCTTCTCAAGTGGCAGTATGGAACAATTTAGCCTTAAACAGAGAGAGAGACCTTCCAATCAAAACAACAAATTCGAACATCGTTTTCTGGTAAGTTATTTTTTTTTTCGTATTTTATGGTGTTAATCAATAAATTTATAAAAATAATTGGATATTCATACTTGCCAACTTTTAAGGATTGTCCGTAAAGGTACGAATTTTCGTTCAGTTTACGGTCTTACTGATGGATCGGAAACTTTTGTAGATATTGCGTTTCTTTTCACTTCAAAATCAGATTCCTCTGCTAATCCCTGTCTATTTGATTTTCTCACAATTTTGGTCTTTATATTAAATTAATTTTACTTTTTTTGTAAGTCTTTGATTCGCTCGCAAGTCTCCTGAGTCTTGATGGGCACTCACCGCTCACCGGGCTTCAGTAATCAATAAATCAACGAAAATTTATTACTACGCATTGTAAATTTCTGAAACTAATTTTTTTTGTTATTCCGGATACATTGGGTCTCTGAATAAATAGTCAATTACGTACAATTACAGAAAATTATAATTATTTTCTTTTTATCTGTTACAACTGTGGAACTTTCTTGGGAAAAATGTTTCATCACGGATTTAATTAATCTTCTTCTTGTTTATTATTATTATTTCCCAACAGCAGATAATTGAGGTTTTAAATGGTTCTTCAATACATTCTGCTGTGTGCTTCAGTTTGTGTGTACAGTACTGGAAAAAAAATCGACTCAGACCCTATATCTCCGGAACGGCTTGTGATATACAGACAAATAAGGTATCATTTTTCATGATTTGAAGTATTCTATATACAGAAAATTTTTCAAGTTCTTAGGGGGTCGTCTTCATATTAAACGAAGCACCAACTTTCGTTTTTCCTATGGAAACCATCAAAGATTATTCCAGATTCTGAAAGAGCACCCTCTAAAACCCCCCAAAACCAGTTTTCATGCCATTTGGTCCACAAATGAAGCCAGGAGTGGGGGTTGAAGTTCGTCGAATTTACGTTGAAATCTCGTTTTTTACGTTGAATTCTCGATTTTGATCCTGCGGGGTTGATGGTTGAAAGGATCAAAATCGAGAATTCAACGTAAAAAACGAGATTTCAACGTAAATTCGACGAACTTCAACCCCCACTCCTGGCTTCATTTGTGGACCAAATGGCATGAAAACTGGTTTTGGGGGGTTTTAGAGGGTGCTCTTTCGGAATCTGGAATAATCTTTGATGGTTTCCATAGGAAAAACGAAAGTTGGTGCTTCGTTTAATATGAAGACGACCCCCTAAGAACTTGAAAAATTTTCTGTATATAGAATACTTCAAATCATGAAAAATGATACCATATTTGTCTTTATATCACAAGCCGTTCCTGAGATATAGGGTCTGAGTCGATTTTTTTTGCCAGTATTGTACCTGTGTGTTCGTGTTCTATTCCACTTGCCAACACTAAACAAGATAAATGCTTACATTGTCCATTTGATTGAAAGGAGATGCGTGCAAGAAAATTATTTTAAATACTTCAATTAAGACTACAGTCCTGATTTTAATGCATAAACAACACTCTTGTTACACTGTATGCAACTTTTTAATTTATAAAACCGCTTATTATTATCAAAAGTTTATATTGTTATTCTTATCTTGGACATGTGATCACATTAAGGGGAATTGACTGTATTTATAATTCTAACGAAGTTTCTGTTCATATGTTCAGTAATCTTAATAAACATAACTTTCGAGAAAAAAATAACTAGCTTATTGCCTATTTTACTTTAAGTTTTTTAAGATACATATAGCATTAGGCGGCAATTTTTGGTTCAGCCTATAGGCGGCACATTTGGAAATCCGCCACTGAATTCTATTCTACAATTGACTATATCGGACATAGGATGATTCTTTTTCCAACTAGAGAGCGAGAAGGGTAATTAAATGGGACCCCCGTGAGTTTATGGCCTTTGAGTTTGAAGACAGCGTTCCTTTGAAATGGGATCTTTAAATAGGATTGCGAAAACAAACCCACAAACGACGTCCAGACAAAGAGGAAGCCTATTGTCCTTTATCAGTGGTGACCAAACCTGAAAACGGACACTCCAAAAGACCCCCCGCAGAGATAATGACACCGCCTCCTCGCCTGAAGTGGTGGACATGAGGGGTTGTTTTTGTTTTTAGAGATTTATTTATGTCAGAAATATTTTTCCCAAAAGAATGGGACCTCCCATTAACTTGGGATTTTCAATTGAGTTTTTAAGATTTGTAAAATTAACGAATAATACGCATATTTAAAATTATGCAAAAAACATGAAGCTTGTTAGACTCTGAAAAACTTTTACTCTTTCTAATTATTCGCAAAACAAATTTCTCCACTCTTGGTTTCAAGAAAATGTCCAGAATTTCTTAGTATAGCATTTAATTAAGTCGTATACAACAGTTAAGTACGTTTTGACCCGATTTTTCTCCGCCGGAGCGGAAATTGTCTGATTTTCAGCGCGCTCTAGCGGCCAAACTATTAGTCTGACAAAAATTCTGTAATTGACTTTTTTAGCTTGTTTAGAGTACTTTAACTTTTGCATTGACTTTTTCTCTGAGAAATCTATACTTTACGTGCTTGAAGGAAAAATCCAAAAAAAGAGGTAAAATTTTAGGATTTTTTCGATTTTTTTTCAATGTTCCCATCAGTAGCGGATTTCTAAATAGGCTAGCTAGGCTATAGCCTACGGCGGCAAATTTTCGTAGGCGGCAAATTTTCAGCGGTGGAAATTTTTTTTCCGCAAATAAAAGAAAAGAGATTGGAAAAACTAAACATAAGCACTGGAAAGACGGGGAACGCTCCTTTCAAAAAAGCAATCCCAGGAACCAAGGCCCTCCGACAGGGGGGGATTCAGGGGTACTTTCTCCGGGGCTCAGGACAACAGGGGTCCGCCGCGTCGGCTGACTAATAACGGTTTTGAAATGTGTCCCGTCTGTTTTGTCACAGGACACTTGGCAGGGATGGTTCTTGGTGAAGTTCGGGAAGCGGCATTTCCAGGAAAGGGTTGGTTGGGTTTTATAACGCAAGGGTTTCTAGGAAAGGGGATATCTGGTCTCGAAAACTTTTACTACCCTTAATTGGTCGTTTGCCTATTTTCTTGTTTTCACGGGGTCATCTTGAAGGGGGTGGACATTCAGGTCTGTGCAAGCAAGTGCAGTGCATTAGCGATTTGGTCGCGGCATTTTCGTTGTTGTTTTTGTGTAGGTTTTCGTGCGTGCTCTTTAAATTTTGTGGAATTACTTTGGAAAAAAAGGTGTTACTACTGATTTAATAAGGTAAGAATGTTGTTATACTATTTACGGTGTACGTGCAAACTTGAAATCTCAGAAACGCGTAAGATATTAGATATGTTGTTGATGTTGATTTGTTTACATGTATTTTCCGGTTTTTGTGCTTGATCTATTAGATGTCTCTTTCACTGTTTACTCATTTTCTTTACTTCATTACTTTGCCAAATGCCAAATTATTTTGTAGCTCATTATTTACTTTATAGCATCCGTGGCTTTATTTTTATGAAAATATGTAGTATATTTCCAATTTAATTTTTTTACAAGTGTTAAAAGTTAGAACAGTTATAATGGGGCAGATAATAAGTACAAAATAATTATTTCCCTATAAAATAATCTGTTGAAGAATCTGAATTATGGAGAATCTGTGAACATAAAATTTCGGTATTTGTGTACAAAATTATATTATACGAATTTACAATTGCTTATGGGGATGAGCTTTTCTTGATTTTTTTCATGGACGGAAAATTTTTACTTAGCTACTTTTTTAACTACTAATTTTTACTTAGTGTAAAAATCGCTGTTACCCGTCAGAGCCGTGTTACTGGGCGGGGGCGAAGGGTGCGGCCGCCCCGGGCCCCAAATTCACTAAAGGGAGCCAAATTCATGTTTGAGAATGTTTCATTCAAATTCATGAAAAAATTCATGAGAAAATTCATTCAATTTCATGTTTTTTACATGAGTTGTTACTTGTTACCATTAAAAATGTATTCCTGATTCCGTTTTGCCTTCCACTTGAGGCTCAAGAAGCGAAGAACCATGGAATACGGACCCGCGTCTAGGAGAGACGCCATGGGGGTCACCTGTGCGATAAGTAGAGGGCGGCACGCTTTTTGCTTGAGCAGATGTGTCCATTTCCAATCTTCGGTTGCAATGTTGTTTTAAGGCACAGTGGGGGTGAAGACTGGGGTAGGACTGGTAGGACGTGTGAAAGATTTATGGACCAGACGGACTAGGAAGGTTTTTGGCTGCCTGGGGTCAAAGGGGGTGCTGTTGTGATAACAAGCATTTCAGGTTTCTTGACCAAAGAATTCCAGGAAAATCTTGAGTGCTCAGGGATGAAAAGAACGTTAAATTAGTTCCATTGCCACCTGCTCTAAGGGGTCATAAATAAATCGAAGATAAAGGATTCCCAACGCTTCTTGAGCTCATCATCAGCTATTGGTTCATTTTACGAAGAACCAATCCTGTGTATACGGGGGTTGGTTTTTATCCCCTTTCCTTGATTGTGTTCATAAGACCGCTTCCATATAAGCTTTTTTGCTTCTCAAGTGGCAGTATGGAACAATTTAGCCTTAAACAGAGAGAGAGACCTTCCAATCAAAACAACAAATTCGAACATCGTTTTCTGGTAAGTTATTTTTTTTTTCGTATTTTATGGTGTTAATCAATAAATTTATAAAAATAATTGGATATTCATACTTGCCAACTTTTAAGGATTGTCCGTAAAGGTACGAATTTTCGTTCAGTTTACGGTCTTACTGATGGATCGGAAACTTTTGTAGATATTGCGTTTCTTTTCACTTCAAAATCAGATTCCTCTGCTAATCCCTGTCTATTTGATTTTCTCACAATTTTGGTCTTTATATTAAATTAATTTTACTTTTTTTGTAAGTCTTTGATTCGCTCGCAAGTCTCCTGAGTCTTGATGGGCACTCACCGCTCACCGGGCTTCAGTAATCAATAAATCAACGAAAATTTATTACTACGCATTGTAAATTTCTGAAACTAATTTTTTTTGTTATTCCGGATACATTGGGTCTCTGAATAAATAGTCAATTACGTACAATTACAGAAAATTATAATTATTTTCTTTTTATCTGTTACAACTGTGGAACTTTCTTGGGAAAAATGTTTCATCACGGATTTAATTAATCTTCTTCTTGTTTATTATTATTATTTCCCAACAGCAGATAATTGAGGTTTTAAATGGTTCTTCAATACATTCTGCTGTGTGCTTCAGTTTGTGTGTACAGTACTGGAAAAAAAAATCGACTCAGACCCTATATCTCCGGAACGGCTTGTGATATACAGACAAATAAGGTATCATTTTTCATGATTTGAAGTATTCTATATACAGAAAATTTTTCAAGTTCTTAGGGGGTCGTCTTCATATTAAACGAAGCACCAACTTTCGTTTTTCCTATGGAAACCATCAAAGATTATTCCAGATTCTGAAAGAGCACCCTCTAAAACCCCCCAAAACCAGTTTTCATGCCATTTGGTCCACAAATGAAGCCAGGAGTGGGGGTTGAAGTTCGTCGAATTTACGTTGAAATCTCGTTTTTTACGTTGAATTCTCGATTTTGATCCTGCGGGGTTGATGGTTGAAAGGATCAAAATCGAGAATTCAACGTAAAAAACGAGATTTCAACGTAAATTCGACGAACTTCAACCCCCACTCCTGGCTTCATTTGTGGACCAAATGGCATGAAAACTGGTTTTGGGGGGTTTTAGAGGGTGCTCTTTCGGAATCTGGAATAATCTTTGATGGTTTCCATAGGAAAAACGAAAGTTGGTGCTTCGTTTAATATGAAGACGACCCCCTAAGAACTTGAAAAATTTTCTGTATATAGAATACTTCAAATCATGAAAAATGATACCATATTTGTCTTTATATCACAAGCCGTTCCTGAGATATAGGGTCTGAGTCGATTTTTTTTGCCAGTATTGTACCTGTGTGTTCGTGTTCTATTCCACTTGCCAACACTAAACAAGATAAATGCTTACATTGTCCATTTGATTGAAAGGAGATGCGTGCAAGAAAATTATTTTAAATACTTCAATTAAGACTACAGTCCTGATTTTAATGCATAAACAACACTCTTGTTACACTGTATGCAACTTTTTAATTTATAAAACCGCTTATTATTATCAAAAGTTTATATTGTTATTCTTATCTTGGACATGTGATCACATTAAGGGGAATTGACTGTATTTATAATTCTAACGAAGTTTCTGTTCATATGTTCAGTAATCTTAATAAACATAACTTTCGAGAAAAAAATAACTAGCTTATTGCCTATTTTACTTTAAGTTTTTTAAGATACATATAGCATTAGGCGGCAATTTTTGGTTCAGCCTATAGGCGGCACATTTGGAAATCCGCCACTGGTTCCCATGCGAAATTTTGTTAACAAAGTTGATATTCGGATTCAGCATCTTTGAAAATGTATAAAACCGATGAGATACAAACTTCTGAATTTTTTTCTTTGTGATTAACAATATGGATTGTATATTACTGTACGTTGCTACAGAATATGATCTTTCAGAGAAAACCCTTAATAATAAAACATTTAATCAATTAATATTAGATTAGTTTGAAAGGTATTTACGTGTAAAACATTTTAAAGTATGCTTTTATAGTACTATATTCTAAAATATATGAGTTTTTCGAGCTGCAAGTGAACATTTTTGGATTTTCCACCGCGGGGACGGAAATTGTCTGACTTTCAGCGCGCTCTAGCGGCCAAACTATTAGTCTGACAGAAATGCTATAATTGACTTTTTTTTAGCTTGTTTAGAGTACTTTAACTTTTGTACTGACTTTTTCTCTGAGAAATCTATACTTTACGTGCTAGAAGGAAAAAACAAAAAAAAGGGGTAAAATATTAGGATTTTTTCGATTTTTTTTTCAATGTTCCCATGCGAAATTTTGTTAACAAAGTTGATATTCGGATTCAGCACCCTCGAAAACATATAAAACCGTTGAGAAAAAAACTTCTGTATTTTTTTCCTGAAAAAACTACCTAGTGACTGGACTAAAGCCCCTAACCAAAACCTGGTTGCGGCACTGGCAACCCCCTCCCCCTTTCAGTTGCTTACATTCATATTTGAACAGCTCATAATAGCAATAAGGTTATTTGTGAAACTCAGCCCCCCCCCAGACCAGGGTTGGCAAAAACCCGGGTTTTTTTGAAAAAACCCAAGTGGGTTGGGTTTTTTCGGGTTTTTTCAAAAAAACCCTGAAAAAACCCATGTAAAACTGGGTTTTTTCGGAAAAAGTGTGGGTTTTATCAAAATTAAGTGGTTTTCTCCTAGAAAGTAAGTGGGTTTTTTCAAATTTTAGTGAGTTCTTTCTATGTTAAATGTGTTCTGTCAAAATAATGTCAGTTTTTCCACAGATAAGTGGGTTTTTTCAAAGTTTTTATACTTTGAAAAAACCCACTGAAATTGTAAAATCACCCCTTATTTTCTGAAACCTGGTTTAAATTTTGAAAAAACCTACTAAAATTTAAAAAATATCCTAAACATTGAAAAAACCCATTCAAAATTCAAAGAAATCTATTCAACTTTGAAAAAAACCAATGAAATTTTAAAAAAATCATCTTTATTTTTTATATCTAGTTTGAACTTTAAATGTCCTAAATTTTGAAAAAAACCCCTTCAATAATGAAAAAACCCACTGTACTGAATAATGAAAGAACCTCAATAACTTTAAAAAAAACTCCCTGAAATTGAAAAAACACCATTTAATTTTTAAAACCTAGTTTAAATTTTGAAAAAAAAAACCATTAAAATTTTGAAAATATCCTAAATTTTGAAAAAAAACACATTAAATTTTGAAGGAACTGCCAAAATTTTGATTTTTCTTGAAAAAACCCAAAAATGGGTCCAAAATGTGGGTTTTTTCACATGGGTTTTTTCAAAAAAACCCATGTGAAAACCATGTTTTTTGAACCATGTTTTTTGAAAAAACCCATTGGGTCCAACCCAATTGGGTCCAATCCAGCCAACCCTGCCCCAGACCGAAATCCTGGATTCGCCACTGAAGTATTGTATACTATACCAAAGCCACTAGCAACCCAAGTATTGACCCACTTTGTTAGCTTGCAAAGAAAAACTATCATGTGTTGCTAGATAATATTGGTAGCCTTGCAGAATTTAAAAACATCATTTGCTAGCAATACTATACCATTTCGACAGCCACGTTGCAAAAGCCTGTAAGAACATTTTTTGGCGAAAATAAGGTTTTGAGTTGTACTTGTTAAAGATGGCTTTGCGCACATCTCAGTGCTACCAAAATCGGCCAAAGACGCTACATAACTTCTCCATGACGATTTGTAATAACCTGTAAGTTGGGAACCTCCCAAACACCAAGCAAAACTCTGTAAGTTGCAGTGACGCTGAGGGGAAGCCTTGTCTCGCTTCCTCAGAAAAACGTGAGTATATAGCGTTATTTTAAAATGCTTATCATCACTGTTAAAATAATCAGTTCAACCTTTCATCAGAAACTGGTTCCAATCTAGCTGCAACCTAGGTTCGGTAACAGGTTTCACCAAGTTTTCGGTTTTTTCACTAGTGAAAGCACCAATCTTTCGGTATTTTCACTAGTAAAAGCACCAAAAACTTGGTGAAACCTGTTACCGAACCTAGGTTGCAGCTAAATTTGAACCAGTTTCTGGTGAAAGGTTGAAAGTTTTTGGTGAAAGGTTGAACTGCTTTTTTTAACAGTGATCAAACCCATTGTTAATGTGTTGGGAAATAGACTGATCAACTATGCAGTTTTTTTCGTCTCCTGAAGACGACAGGCTTTGGCAACGTGGCTGTCGATTTGTTGCTTTTTTCTGCACAGTTACTAGCACCCGTTCTTGCTATTTTTCTGCTTTTCTAGCTTAAAATCAATATATTAAGCTTATAAAGATTTTAAATAAATATTTGTCTAGTCCACTTGGATGAAAGATGATTAATTTATCGGGCTAAAATAACAAATCTTTATTTCAAAACCATGTTGTTGACCCCAACCGATTCTTTTACAGTATTTTAAGTACTTCTGTTTAGGCTGCCTTGTCATTGCACAAGAAAATTTTTTCGAAGATAATTAAAATAGTAACTGCTTCTACATTACGTCTCATGCGCCTATTCTAAATGAACAGAGTATAACCCAAAGCTTTGTTTGAATGGGATAATAAGAAACGGGACATTTTTAAGAATGATCACCTACCCTAAATTGAAAAACAACAATAACATTATTAATGTAACCCTTTTAACCTCCTAAAAAGGGCGCAAGTTTAGAACTGCTGATGGTTGGCGAGTTTTGGCTATTTGGCGCCATATTTAGAAGCCACATAATTCACTTAACATTAGTTGGGGTAACTATATAGTGATTTTTATCGCTAATAACTTGGCGCATCAGCAGTTCTAAACTTGCGCCCTAAAAAGTTCACTAAAAAATTCCGAGATAAATTTAAATAGTTGAAAAAACTTGACTTTAGGTGGATTTTTTTTGCTGGTGGCATCAACTTCAAACGGGAATTTTTTTTACTGTAATACGTAATTATTTTTAAACGATAAAATTTTTATAGAATATATACGAAAGCAGGCATGGCCAACCCGTGGCCCGTTTGAAATAATTTTGCGGCCCGCGAGAATTTTTTTTAGTCAAAAGTTAAAGTTTTAGGGTAAGTTAAGCCCCCCCACCCGAAATTCGGACAAAGTGTACCAAAATGCGTTAAAACCTGTTGGACTAATTTCCAAAAGCGTCACAGGCTCCTTAGTTTCGAGTGATTCCAAGTGTTTTTTAACGGCACCTGTTTAGTTCCTATAGATACACTATAAAGAAGGTATTCTTGGGGTCAGGGGCGTAGCCAGAGGGGGGGATTTGGGGATTTATTCCCCCCCCGAAACTAAGGAAATTTCCTTTTTGACCATAGAAAATCACTAAAAATGCCCCATATCCCCTCCCGAAATATCAACATCCCCCTCCGAATTTTTTTTCTGGCTACGCCACTGCTTGGGGTTGCTCCTAGAGTGAATGAAATGAATATTTTATATAGGAATCTGTCAAACTAAGCAAAGGATCTAAGAAACTCCCTAATTTATACCTTGTTTATTCAATTTACTTCATTGTCATTCTGTGCACTTAATATCCTTAAATTTTATATGCGGCCCACGAGAGTATTGTGGTTTTCCTTAAGTGTCCCTCAACATCATATGGGTTGGCCACCCCTGTACTAAAGTATGTCTTAGAGATATTCTCTGATTTTTTTTTCAGATTTTTAGGCCCACACACACAAAGCAGAAAATATGTTTTTTTACCCCTGTTGCTTATTACCCCATTCTTCCCTACTCTGTATTTTATCAACTGATTTTTCTCTTGATCTCACACAAAGAGGCGAAATTTTAATTCTAAAATTGAAACTTTATTCTTGGATAAATGTAAATTCCAGCTCTCAAGCGTCGCCTCTAGCCTTGGACCGGTTTCGTCCTTGTTAGGAGTCATCAGCACGGCATAGGAAGGCAACGCAAGAGAGCGGAGGGAGAACTTTTAGTCTAGCCGACTATAACGGAAAAAGTGGTGACTGGTGACCATTGATTAGTCCTCAATGGTCAATATTCGGCTGGACTAGTACTTGCCCTCCATTCTCTTGCGTTGGTGATGACTCCTAACTAGTGATGGGCAAAATCGATAATTTTAGGTATCGAATACTTTGGTATCGAATACTTATAGGTATCGAATACTTTGGTATCGAATACTTATAGGTATCGAGTACTTTTTTTCAATGTCGGGAAATGAACCTGAAGGGACAATTTTTTAGGGCCTATCCATAATCAGACTAATATTCAAAAAACTGAAAGCGATCCATCAAAAAGCCCCGTAGCTACGGGCCTGGAGGTGGATAGAGGCGAAGGATTTGGCGGGGGAAAAACCTAGCCGCGTCAAATTTCTTTCGCGGATGATAACGACTTGGGTTTGAGCGTTGCAAAATGAAAACGGAAACAGGCTGCGTTTGATCTACAGTAGGTATTATAAAGATTACTTCATTGAAAAATTTAAAACGAAATATGTCAATAAAGTATCGATAGTTTTGTGGGTATCGAATACACTCGATACCTATAGGTATCGAGTACTTAAGTATTTGGTATCGATACCTGCCCATCACTACTCCTAACAAAGAGGAAACCGGTCCACGGTTGGAGGCGACGCTTGAGAGTTGTGAGTTTACCAGCGATAATGGTGAAATACTCCCTTCATTTATTCTTGGATACTTTATGTCAAATTTGAGTTCTTTTCGAAACCCAAAAGCTGTGTTGTTCCACGATACCTCTCATTTTGGAAACCAGATTCCTTCAAGAAATGTAACGGAAGAAATGTTTCTTTGCAGATGTCTTCACGATGCAACAGGTCGCCTTCTTTTGGATCTCGCCGAGGAGGGAGGACTTTTATATAGTGCGGACTTCTAAAGACATTGTGAGTGTAACTGTAACATTGGAGTGGTAGTCAAGGCAACGGAATCTAAGTCACGTGATGGACGATTTAGCTCAGAACGAATGGTTTGAAATAAAATAGTTTTATTCATTATACAAGTGTTTTATGTACATTTATTATGGTTAACTTGTAGCTACTGCAATCTCTAAGCTTTCCTGATCCGAGAGCTCTGGGCGAACACTGAGATTTTTACAAGTGAAGATCCGAAGGTAAGGGCCCGCTCAAATATTACGTAAACACTTTTCTGGTCATTTTTAACCCCCCTCCCCCCTTGTCAGCAAAGATAAGCAAATTACGTAAGAAACAGCCAGACTCCCCAAATTTTGACACCACTTTTAGAAGGTACTACTGGGTTTTTTTCTCCTTGAAAATTAGGTCACTGAAAAAACAAGGAGCTGTCCTTTTTGGATCCTAAAAGGGTTCTTTAAAAAAGGTAAACAATGATTCGGACCTATATATGCCGTGCTGATGAGTCCTAACAAGGACGAAACCGGTCCACGGCTTGGAGGCGACGCTTGAGAGTTGTGATTTTACACTTATTGTCCGCTAACCAGCGATAATGGTGAAATACTTCTTTCGCTTACGTAATATTTGAACGGCCCCAAGCTCGTACTATACGTTTCTGGAGAATTCCATCTAATTTTAAACCTAAACTTTTTTTTGGTTGGTAGAAAAACACTGATGAAGATTTAGATACATGAGAAAACTCCAGCTCTCAAGCGTCTCCTCCAACCGTAGACCGGTTTCGCCCTTGTTAGGGCTCATCAGCACGGTATAGGAAGGTAACGCAAGAGAGTGGAGGGAGAGCTTTTAGTCTAGCCGACTATAAAGGAAAAAGTGACCATTTATCAGTCCTCCACTATCTGCCGGAATGAACTGCGCATTCGCTAGAACAGATTTAATTCCCGAAAGGCAAGAAAGGCGTTTCGCCCTAACAAGGGCGAAACCGGTCCACGGTTGGAGGCGACGCTTGAGAGCTGGAGTTTTCTCACACATTCCTCTAACCAGAGGTTACTGGTGAAGAACTCTTCTTTTCATACCTTGCCTTTCGGGAATTAAATCTGTTCTAGGGAATGCGCAGTTCATTCCGGCAGATTGTGGAGGACTGATCGATGGTCACCACTTTTTCCTTTATAATCGGCTAGAATAAAAGCTCTCCCTCCGCTCTCTTGCGTTACCTTCCTATACCGTGCTGATGAGCCCTAACAAGGGCGAAACCGGTCCACGGTTGGAGGCGACGCTTGAGAGCTGGAGTTTTCTCACACATTCCTCTAACCAGAGGTTACTGGTGAAGAACTCTTCTTTTCATACCTTGCCTTTCGGGAATTAAATCTGTTCTAGGGAATGCGCAGTTCATTCCGGCAGATTGTGGAGGACTGATCGATGGTCACCACTTTTTCCTTTATAATCGGCTAGAATAAAAGCTCTCCCTCCGCTCTCTTGCGTTACCTTCCTATACCGTGCTGATGAGCCCTAACAAGGGCGAAACCGGTCCACGGTTGGAGGCGACGCTTGAGAGCTGGAGTTTTCTCACACATTCCTCTAACCAGAGGTTACTGGTGAAGAACTCTTCTTTTCATACCTTGCCTTTCGGGAATTAAATCTGTTCTAGGGAATGCGCAGTTCATTCCGGCAGATTGTGGAGGACTGATCGATGGTCACCACTTTTTCCTTTATAATCGGCTAGAATAAAAGCTCTCCCTCCGCTCTCTTGCGTTACCTTCCTATACCGTGCTGATGAGCCCTAACAAGGGCGAAACCGGTCCACGGTTGGAGGCGACGCTTGAGAGCTGGAGTTTTCTCACACATTCCTCTAACCAGAGGTTACTGGTGAAGAACTCTTCTTTTCATACCTTGCCTTTCGGGAATTAAATCTGTTCTAGGGAATGCGCAGTTCATTCCGGCAGATTGTGGAGGACTGATCGATGGTCACCACTTTTTCCTTTATAATCGGCTAGAATAAAAGCTCTCCCTCCGCTCTCTTGCGTTACCTTCCTATACCGTGCTGATGAGCCCTAACAAGGGCGAAACCGGTCCACGGTTGGAGGCGACGCTTGAGAGCTGGAGTTTTCTCACACATTCCTCTAACCAGAGGATACTGGTGAAGAACTCTTCTTTTCATTTAGATACATGGTTGTAGATTTAGTTATAGTCTGTTCATTTAGAATAGGCGCCTGGAACAGGATCAAAAACGCTCAATAACGCCTAATAACGCAACCTCAGTGACCGATTCTTTTATAAACCACTTCTGTTTAGGCGTCATTGCAGAAGAGAAATTTTTCTTTCTCTCCATAGCTTTTTATTTTACGTCTCTACTATTGAGTTTAGGACAGTGGTTCCCAACCTTTTGTGGCCCATCACCCCCTTTCTATGGGTTGACTAACACCTATCGCCCCCTATCATTCTCATTGTATACCAAATTTTAATATGAAGTAAAGTGTAAATAATAAAGCAATTTTATGTCCTGGGGGCGTCCCCAGAAAATTTTTGGAAATAAGACTAAAAAAAACAGGTTTTTAACTAGTTATGGTACACTTCTTCCGAATTTCGGACATATATTTTTAGGTAGGATTTTTATTTTGATAAACTAAATTTAAAGTAGTTTTAAAAAATTTTCAATAACAGAAAATTTTTGGAAATTTGACCCATTTGGTGCATTAAGTCTGAATACAGTTAAAATTAAACCCAATAAAATCACAAATATTGTTATTTGCAAAAAAGATAAAAATGCATTAAAAATATTTTTAAAAGTGTGAAATATGCTTTTTTTACATTTTGTGGGTCGGATTCTTACTATGAACGTAATCTGAAATTTTTGGAAATTTGACAATAAAAACAGGGTTTTAATTCATTTGAGGACTTTTTTTTCCGTACATAGAATTTTTTCCGCTGGCCTGATGAATGGGTCTCGCGAGCCGTAGTTAGGAGACCCCTGAAATAGAATATAATTTTTTTTTTCCGAAAAAGGTTCCGGAACGGCGTTCCGGCTGAAATCGAGCCCTGTTTACGCCTAAAAAAAGGTTTGAAGTGTCCTTCCACCTCAGAAAATTTTCAAATATTAGGATATGGGGAATGATAATCTAATTCTAAAGAATATTTTGATACTTATGGCCTCTTAATGGCCAAATTAATAATTGAATGAAAAATTAAAGAAGATAGTACAAAAACTTCATTTTGAAAAAAATGTTAACTGAAATAAGACACCAGTTTTAGTTATTTGGTAAAGTTTATGACTTGTTCGGTTTATTTAACCTTGTAAGAACCAATTGATCTTATAAACTTGTCAAAAATACTGAAACTGGTGACTATATTCAATTTTCATTCACTTGGGAGAACGGAATTCATTTACAGGGTATAATCGCACTTTTTTTCTCACCAAAATCAAGATTCCTTCAAAACTATTAATTTCTGCGATCTGGAAGTACTTCTATCATATTGCTGAGAAAAGGCCTGTATGGAAACGTACCTTTTTTTAATGAATTGACCGAGAAAAAGCCCTGAAAAAATGTTTTAAAGTGGGAAAATCGCAAATCCAAATGTAACTTTTTTAGCTGGTAACTTTTTTAGCCTAATTTTTAACTGTTTATCTCCTCCAAAGATTGTCAATGAAAATTACTGGGGTCATAACTAGTGATGGGCAGGTATCGATACCAAATACTTAAGTACTCGATACCTATAGGTATCGAGTGTATTCGATACCCACAAAAGTATCGATACTTTATTGACATATTTCGTTTTAAATTTTTCAATGAAGTAATCTTTATAATACCTACTGTAGATCAAACGCAGCCTGTTTCCGTTTTCATTTTGCAAGCTCAAACCCAAGTCGTTATCATCCGCGAGAGAAATTTGACGCGGCTAGGTTTTTCCCCCGCCAAATCCTTCGCCTCTATCCACCTCCGTAGCTACGGGGCTTTTTGATGGATCGCTTTCAGTTTTTTGAATATTAGTCTGATTATGGATAGGCCCTAAAAAAATTGTCCCTTCAGGTTCATTTCCCGACATTGAAAAAAAGTACTCGATACCTAAAAGTACTCGATACCTATAAGTATTCGATACCAAAGTATTCGATACCTATAAGTATTCGATACCAAAGTATTCGATACCTATAAGTATTCGATACCAAAGTATTCGATACCTAAAATTATTGATTTTGCCCATCACTAGTCATAACATACACTTTAGGCGCGTGCCAGACTACCAAATAAGACGCGACTGCCATTAATAAAGTAGGGGAGAAAGCATGGAACTGAGCCTCCCCTATCTTGACAGGAATCTTCTCGGAGAGTGAGGGCGCCAGTGGCGTAGCCAGAAATTATTTTTGGAGGGTGCATGATGATATCGAAATGAAAGAAAAAAATTAAGGTTTTGAATTACACTAATTTTTTTTCTCACTGATAGATTAATGAATCTCACTGATAGAATTTCGGATACAGGTTTTGTTGTAGAATTTTTGCATTTTGACAAACTTAATATAAAATAGAGTTGTAAAAATAAAGTTACAAGTACCGAGGGGGTCTGGGGGTCCTCCCCCATAAAATTTTTGAAAATTTGAACCTAAAAAATTTATTTTAACTTGTTTTGGTGTACTTAATATGAATTTCGGGAATACGAGAATAAAAGAAATTCTGAAATATATAATTTCACAAAGAAAAAAAGTTTGGGGCTCGGGAAGGGGGTGCAAAAGACCCGTTGCACCCCCTCTGTCTACGCCACTGAGTGAGGCTCAGTTCCATGCTTTCCCCCTATAATTTCAATTGGTTTTTAATTGTTTTAATTAGTAAAATAACTGGCTTGTTAAGATAATACAAGCACAACGCTTGGGGCACGCACGAAAATAACTCCTTTCCGCTTTTACTAAGAAGGAACATTATTTGTTCAAGGAAAGCTGATAATGATAAAAACATTCTGTGAAAAATCAGCTTCATGAACTTAATGGAAAATCCTGTGTGCTTTTGCGTGTTTCTAATTACCCCATCCCTTAGTCACAGTTAGAATTAACCCTTCAACTGCTACTTTCAGTCCAACTGAACCCATCTACGGGCACTTCTATGTGTCAGTTAAGGATTGGGTCCCCGTCGCTAAGTTGTTTCGTTGAGAATATCTTATTCAGCTTTATAATACATTGAATTAAGGTCTTTTATAGAATTCTAAACAGTCAAGTTTTAGTAATTTTGTTCTTAAATTTCTGATGGATATAACCTAACTTTGTGTTGGCTCTATGGAAAATGTATCAATATATTTCAGAGATAGCTTAGTAACTTAATTGTGCAGAATTTTTTTAAAGTTCCGAAATTTATGCTCTACTATCATTTCAGATTTCCTTACATGGTCACAAGCTTAGAGTGAAATACATGATTGTAGATTTAGTTAAAGAGTTTTTTTATTAAGCTTCCCATAGTCACCATTAAAAGTATTAGGAAAATGCTTTAATTGGACACCTAACCCTTGAACTCATCTAGCCACCAGGAGAACAAAGTCCGCATGGTTTTGCGTTTCCAATCATAACTTCTTTTCATTAGCGACTTCCTCGTGTGTTTTCTATAATTTCCTAACATTTCATTCGGGCCAAGAGCTGATACTCCACAATTAACGTAGTCTATTAGTATTTAGTACACCTAACCCGTCTAAGTAAAAGCAGTTTCTGCCTGCTCTGTATACCCTAAGAACTATTCGGTTCCTTGGTTAACTTATCTGAACTGTTTAGTATTTATTATCATTCATGAGTTTTCTTTGAATATTTTAAATTCATTGTTTCAATAGTTTTCCTTATAATTTTGAGTCCTTAATAATTATGAATTATTGCAGGGGTTGGCAACCTTTTCAAACGGAAGATCCAAAAGTTACAACTTACAAAATTTCCCAGTTTTCAAAGAGCCACTGATTTTTTTGTTTCAATTTTATATAATCTGCTTACATATTTGAATTCAGATCGGAAGGGAGATTTTAGTTGGGGAGATTGACCCTACATTTTTTCTGAGGTACCTCCTTTCGGGTACTTTTTTACATCAAAATTTAGATGACTTACGTACACATTGTAAATTTATTTTAGCGAACTTAATTTTCAAATTTTGTATGAAAGATGTGAATTTCTGGAAAAATAAGAGGGTCTGGGGGTCTCCCCAGAATATTTTTTGGAAATTTCCCCTTCAAAATCGTGTGTTAGCTCATTTTTGCCTTTTTCGGTTGCACCCTAAGATCACCTCTCATTATTTAAGTGACTGAATTTTCAAGGAAAAATAGTGTTGTTATAATAAACAGCAAAATTTCGAGGCGGGTGATCCCACATAGAAAAATTTTGGAAATTTGCCCCTAAAAATAGTGTTTTCATTAGTTTTTAGAACTTCTATAACAACCAAATAAGGATCACTCCTTATAAGTCACAGAATTTTCAAGGAAAATCAGCATATATTCTAAAACTTTTAGGAGTGTTAAGGAGTTCTCTCCCAGAAATTATATGGAATTCTTATCCTTAAAAATAGAGTTATGATTTTGACTCATCTTGAGAACTTAAAAATATATTTTCTGATTTTTAAAAGTTTTGTTTAGTAAAAAACTTTTAAAGTTTTGTTTAGTAAAAAACTTTTAAAGTTTTGTTTAGTAACTGGAGAGCCGGCAACTTTACATCGAAAGAGCCGCAGGTTGCCGACCCCTGAGTTATTGAGTTAATTACATTCCTTATAATAAATTTTTGAGAGGCGGCTAAAGGTGCTGGAGACATTCTGTAACAGTGTATATAAGTGCTGTATTAGATTCATCTCTTAAAAACTGTTCTCTAAAAACTTCAGTCACCACTTTGGAAAATATTTTAACAGTGAAAGGTGCTTTACTTCAATCAGCGGCGATCTTTATTTTTAGCTCCCTCAAAATAAGCTGAAATACTACTTTTACAAAAGGCAATTTTTCTGAGCTCTCAAAGCCAGCCTTTCTTTGGGATCACACGTTGTAACATAAAACTTTACATTAAGTGGACTTCTTAATATTACATTTGTCAGAAAAACACCAGGCCTTTTTGGGGGAATTTTTTGCAGGATTTGTCAACTAACTTGGACCCCCTTAGAAGAAATTTCTGGCTGCGCCACTGGAGGAAAAGGCCTTATGTGCCAGCTTCAGTCTCAGTAAGTATTAAAAGAAGATAAAGTCTAGCCCAGTGGTTCCCAACCTTTTGTGACCCATCGCCCCCTTTGTGAGGGTTGACTAACAACTATCGCCCCCTTTTCATTCTAATTGTATGTCTAATTTTAATTCTAAGTAAAATGTAAATAACAAAGCAATATTATGTCCGAGGGTCCTCCCCCAGAAATGTTTTGTAAATGACTCCAAAAAACAGGTTTTTAACTAGTTATGGTACACCTCTTCCGAATTTGGGAACATATATTTTTAGGTAGGATTTTTATTTTGATGAAATAATTATAAAAAAGTTTTGAAACATTAAGTTCCAAGTACAAAAGGGGGGTTTGGGGGTCCTCCCCCAGAAAATTTTTGGAAATTTGACCCTAAGAAACAGGTTTTAACTTGTTTTGGTACTTATTCTTTGGTATATTCTTGTTTGGTACTTTATTATGTTTTGGTACTAACTGATTATTCTAATTTGCATAATCGACTTAAAAAAAAATTTCCGAGAGCGATGCGGTACTTCAGTCACCACTTAGGATAAATACGTAAACGGTAGAGATGCTTTAAGTTCAAAGATAAATTTTTCTTTCTAAAAACTCCAGGGCTATAGGTTCTAAATTTAGTTGCAGAAGGAATACAAAATAAACATGTCTTGAAAAATAGAACTATTTTCAAGGTTAGAGTTAACTTAAAATAAGAAACGCTAAGGTGCTCCTTGATAAAAGCTGGAATTAAATTCATAAATTTAGATTATTTAACTTTTTTAAATGCTAATAAGCATGTAAGTCACAATGCTGTTTTTATGCAAGTACTCAATCTTACCGAATTCGAATAATATTCCCCTTAAAATACCAACCAACCAACCAAGTTCGGATATGCAAATTTCAAATAAGAAACTCGCCAACCAAGTCAAAAATGACTTTCAGTCACCACATTTAAAATTAGGAAAAATTCTACTTGGTGAAAGCCGCCCCTGGGTTGGTTGGCGGGGTTTGGGATGGAAGACTCCTATATTTCTTAGATTCTTAAGTTTCTTTAGTGTCCGTCGAAGACAGAAAGGGTAGAAACTTTGGAATTTTCACAAAATAAAGAGAAAAGTCTTCAAAAATAGTAGTATTTTTAAAGAATTTGACTGGTACGGTTACAGTTAACTCTGAAAATTAGAAAAATTAAGTCCCCCCTTTAAATGCCCAGGAACAAATTTATAAATACCCAACTGTATTTATTTCCGAGTGTTATACCCGGGGAGAGGCTCAGACTCGAACCGAGAGAGGTTCGACCTGAGGGCCTTTGAGATGGATGATGGTACGTGCACAAGCACACCAAGCCATCGGTTCCTGCAGCTAGTCAGGTCTTCTAATTAATTTGAAGTTGACATTCACCATGTAAGCAAATAAATATATTACATTAGTATACACGTATATCAGTATACATACACGTAGTGTGTATACATATTAGTATGCATACATTAGTATATATTCAAGATTGATAAAAAATACAACATATCGGAAGCCAGGGTTCGATCCGAGAACCTTTCGATTCGAAACTTAACGCTCTAGCACACCAGGCCATCCGTTCGCATGCTTGATTGAATTGAGAGAACTATTGACTTTCAATTTTGACATAGTAATCGATTATGAAAAAGTTTAATCGATTCTTCATCGAGGACTTATTTAACCTTAACAAAGTCTAACCAACAAGATCCTATATCCAGCCTGCTCTGATTGGTTGGTTGAAATTTCTCTCAGGGTAATGTTTTTTTTAATAAAATAAAAACCGGGGATTGAACCCAGGACTGCCGCATGCTAAGCAAGCATCCTACCACTGCTCCAGGGGAGATTCAGAATCATTATAACTTTTAACATTTTCCTTTATTGGGTTAACTTTATGGCGCAGTGTTGTCAGCAAACTGTCAGCTAAGATAGAATAGACTAGTGGTCTACCCCTTTTCTGAAACTACAAAATTATCCTAAAGCACACATATAGTAACCTTACAGATAACTGTGACCGTAAATGCCAGCATGTATTAATAAAAACAATCACATGATTGCACCTAACTATGTCCATCCCTAAGGTTTGGACCGCATATTCACAATACCTGTAAGGTTTTATTACTCTAATAAAATATTAACTGGGGATAGAACCAACGAACTGCCGCATGCTACGCTAGCATCCTACCACTGCTCCAGCGGGGATTCATTTACTTTAAAACTTATTATAACATGTTCTTTCTTTGTGACAACCCACGTGACCTTGTAAGTATTGTGAGGTCTGGAGCGGCCATATAGCCATTCATCAAATCGACTCATACAACAACATAAAGAAATAACACACAGCTCTGGAATTTAATTCTTTATTTTAAATAGAAAAAATATGGGATCGGAGCGTGCAAACCACACACTCATCCCCTGAGCCATCGGCTCATACAGCAACAGAATTACAGAAACAAATAATATCTGGGGAATTTAAGTCAGCTCCGGCAGGCATTGTCCTTATTATGTGTCGCTTTCCTTTCATCATGTTTGGTGAAATCTTCCTGGATTATACTATTAGTCTACAAGATATGCTCAATTATCGTCTACTTAACTTCCAGCCCTGACTTGATCTACTCGGGTTAGTAGCGAGGACATAGCTTCAACTAATTAGAAGTTGGACTTTTTGTTAGCATGCAGCCATTTAAGTCTTATAGAGCTAATCGGCTTACTAACTCACTCGACTCTGACAATCTCAATGTCTAATCTAGTCAAGTCAGCTTAGTAAGCTAACTAACACTGCTTACCTGGGCTAGAAACAGCAGCAAGAGGGTAACACCGTAAGTCCCAACCTGTAAGCAGCCGTTTTGTCTGTTTACAAGTTGATACTTGCAGAAATCTCCCTCCAAGCACGCTAGAAAGAGCTGTGATTTTCTCACCTATTACCGTGCTGCTTTAACTTTGTCCATATTTTTGTTCTGAAATAAAATACATTTATTTTTTCTATTCTATACTCAACAGAGCAACGTTTCCTGAACCCAGTGCGTCTCTACGCTGAAGGAGAAAGTGGGTTAACACAAAGCCTGTTGGATTGATAAGAGGAGTTTCGGTATGCAAATCGTGATAAAAAGACACTAAATATACATGGGTTTAACGAAATAATAAATCGTATTTTAAAATTTCGTTTCACTCGAAATTCAGACAACGCGATGGGAACTACTTTGTTTGTGGTGACGTCGTCGTAGGGTCAACTAACGTTGCTGTCAAGTATAACTCTTTATTAAACAGACAAAACATTTTATTTCACAGCAGTCACAATCTGGAGGGCTGGAATTAAGTATCCTTTTTTTATATAAATGTGACTTCATACAACTAAAATAAAAATAAAAGAAGTTTCTCTGGGTCAATATGTGATTATTAAAATTATCTCACACATCTAAATAAACAAAGTTAAAGTCCTAATAGTTAAAATGCCTAATTTTTTCAGTTAATTTATTCCAAAAAAGTGCATGGTTAAATTTTTTTAAGACTACCTTCTAAATTTTAAATGCATTTAAAAATTAAGGTCTTTGTAGCTTACTTTTATAGTTTAATACATTTGAAACTAAAGTTAATATTGGTAATATAGTTATAAAATTTAACTATTCGACACTTAACCAGCTTTTAGAACAGATAAAGTCAATTTTCCCCCAAATTTCCAAACCCCGGCCATTACAGTACTTTTAACATTTCCTGATCCACAATAAAAATGCCTCCCGACATAATGATTTATTTTTTCACAAATTATTAAATCGGAGGCAGGAAATTTAAAGTATCTGCATACAATAAAACCATTTTAGGCAAAATTGTCGCGCGTTTGATTCCATGAAAAAAATTACATTTAAATATCAATCTACATTTAAATATTTACCCAAAATGCTATTCAATAAAAATTTATTTTTTAGTCCAACATTTCACAAAATGAAAAGAGGTGGGAGGTGGATACAAGGTGATGTCAGCTAATAAACAGGGATGAGATTGGTGTAAACACACAACTCTCAAGCGTCATCTCCAACCGTGGACCGGTTTCGTCCTTGTTAGGACTCATCAGCACGGTATAGACTGCATTCTAGGGCGTATGACACCAAGCAATGAGAGTTGAAAAAAATGTTTGTGCGCATGCGCTAAGTAGCAAATTTCCAGCATTTCGGCGAAGGAATCGCTACTTGGCGAAGCTCTTATCCCAGTTTCAAATTGCCGTATATTTTTGGTTTGGGTCAGTTTTCAAAGTCCAAGAGTATATTTCTAGATAATTCGTGTTTTACATAGGATTTAAAAGAAAAATCACAGGAGCTTATACTAAAACGATCCCTAATATTAAAATATTTAAAATTATGAACATCAGGCCATCAAAATTTATTTACTAACATCATAACTACACAAAACTCTCAAAATTTTTAAATACAATAAAAAAATTCTTAACAAATTAACATTAAATTGAATAATAACTAAATTCTTTAATTAAATTAAATAATTTTATCAAATTTAATAATTAAAAATATTCACATTATAACTACAAAACTTTTGTCAAAATCTATAAATCTAATGAAAATAATTCTAATATTTAATTAAATAAAAACTAAATTCTTTAAATTAAGTATAAATTTGGTAAAACAAAAAAAAGGCAGATACTAAGATTCGAACCCACGACCACTCATACAACTAGCGTTCATCCTACCCACTGAGCCATCGATGCACACCAGGTTGGTAGAAATTACATTATTTAAACTCAATACCTCCAAAGAAGCCAAAATCTCGCCAAACATCTGTCGCTAATGGAGGATTTACACCACTGCTGTAAAAGAGACATCAGCGATATTTTCGGCATATTTTAGTACCCGCTACTCACAAAAGATGGAGCTCGTCAATTGGTTTATTGGAATAACAATTCCCGTTTCTTCCGAAAATATCGCTGATGTCTCTTTTACAGCAGTGGTGTAAATCCTCCATAACTCGAACATGCGCACAAACCAATTTTTCGGCTCTCATAGGATTTGCCCTTACGATTCAGAGGCTATACACGGTATAGGATGGTAACGCAAGAGAGAGGAGGGCAAGTACTAGTCTAGCAGACTATAACTGAAAAAGTGGTGACCATTGGTGACCGTGCTGATGAGTCCTAACAAGGACGAAACCGGTCCACGGTTGGAGGTGACGCTTGAGAGTTGTGAGTTTACACCTATTGTCCGCTTAACCAGCCCAATAAATGGTGAAATTATCCTTTCAGGGATGAGATTGTCAAAAAAGCAAAAAGTCTGTAACGACGTTTTGTGGGAAAAAACCCTATTACTTCGTAGTTTCATAGGTTCAATGTAATATCGTTTTAATAAATTTTTAGTTTGGTTTGGGGCATATAGATGACAGTAATATGAAAAATTGGGCATAATGAAGTTCCTAGTTCCAAAGGGGTCCTCCCCCTGAAAACTTATACACTTAGCCTGAATTTTGGGCAGAGAAGACTCAATATTATCATTGAGCCCCCATGTATACTAATTAATAGGTTCAATATATTTTTCCGAAAAATTTCTAGGTAGAATTTGCATCTTAATAAACTTAATATAAAAAAGATTTGAAAAATAGAGTTCCAAGTACTTAAAAGGAGGGGGTCTGATGGGGGTCTTTCACCAGAAAAATTTTGAAAATTTCATCCTATAAATCAAGGTGTTATCAAGGCTTATTTTGAAACACTTTGTCCTAATTTTTTTGGTAAAAAGTTGAGAAATTCTGGAAAAATCTGAAAATCCGACAAAAATCTGAAGAATCTCATGCCTAAATAAAACAGGAAAAAGGGGCCCGTCAGACTAGTTCAATTTAGACGCGACTGATCAAGTAGGGGAGAAAGCATGGAACTGAGCCTCACTCTCCTCTATCTTGACAGGAACCTTATCTTCACAGGATAGAGGAGGACTCAGTTCCATGATTTCTCCCCTACTTGATTATTGGCAGTCGCGTCTAAATTGAAATAGTCTGACGGGCCTTTATAAGCGTCAAGTCAGACCTAGCGACTATAAGTCTCGACAGCGATCGATCTCCATAAAAAAAGCATGGAGAAAGCCCCTATCTTGACAGGAATGAAGATTCCTGTCAAGATAGGGGGAGTCTCAGGCTGAACTCCATGCTTTTTTCCCTGTTTGATTGATCGCTGTCGCGACTTATGGTCGCTAGGTCTGACTTGACGCTAATGGCGGATTTACACCACTGCTGCAAGACCGGTTTGCGGTAAAAGCGGCAAGAAACGGGAATTTGTTATTCCAATAAACCAATTGACGAGCGCCATCTTTTGTGAGTAGCGGGTACTAAAATTTGCCGCTTTTTGCATGACTTGCAGCTCCTGCAGCGGTGGTGTAAATCCCCCATAAGGCTGCTGCTACACTAACGACTCGAGTCGCTTGAAGTCGTAAATCAAGATAGGGGTGAAAGCATGGATTTGAGCCTCACTCTTCTCCCCTATCTTGACAGGATAGGGGAGAGTGAGGCTCACAGTTCCATGCCTTCTCCCCTATCTTGATTAACGGGACTGGCGTCTTTTTTCGAATAGTGCAGTACGACCCTAACCCTATATAATGGGACAATGAAATTATTCTGGTTACATACCGGGGTACGTAATCCGGCGCCTCTTCTTTCAGACATGTGTCCGTGAAGAGGCACAGAACATGAGGACTGATGGAAAGAGGAGAACTTCGGCAGAGGAAAAGAAAGACCAGGTTTTGTGAGGATCTGATCTTTCTTTTCCTCCGCCGACGATCACCTACGTCCGTTTCTCCACTCCCGCCACTTTCTAAAAAACAAAATATCGCATTAGAAAGTAAAAACCACGAAGTTAAAAAAAAAGCAGATTTGCATTTCAAGAAGAATGTGTGAGGGATTATTCCCACTACAAACAACGCCAGAAGAAAAACTTTTTCTCAAGCTCCCTTCTAAAAAAAAGTTTTTAAATGTGTTCAAAAAACGAAAAAAGGAGGGGGGGGAGGTGAAGTTTTACTTTTTTTTTTCAAATATTTTTCCGCGTTATTTTTCTGGAAAATAATTTCTGGGGGGTCCTCCCTCCGAAAATCTTCTTGTGGAGGGGGTCTATATACTTCACAGCAACGTTTCCTGTGTGAACCCTGTACGTCACTAAACGGAAGGAGAAAGTGAGTAAACACAAAGCCTGTTGGGTTGATAGGAGGATTTTCGATACGCGAATTGTGATAAACAGACGCTATTTATACTTGGGTTTAACGAAATAATAATATTTTAAAATTGACGTTCTTTGTTTCACTCGAAATTCAGACACCACGATGGGAACTACTTTGTTTGTTAGTGACGTAGTATAGGTTCAACTTAAGTTGTTGTCTAGTATAGAAAAGTTTGGGAACCTATATGGTCTAAAAGGGAGACCTACCTAATATCTGTCCAGACTGAGGGCAGTTGGCATTCACCATGGGGCAGAAGATGGGCTCGAAGATCCCCAAAGTCGGTGTAAGTGAATGGGATGCAGAAATGGCTGTGGTGACGTCGGCCAGGGACCACCAGGAACAGCCGGATGTCGCCAGATAAGCACGGCGACGGCCACCCCGTTGGTCCCTGTGAAGATGTACCCCCAGGAAGGTCTGCAGAGACCTGCTCTTACCAACATCATCGAGTTCATCACCAACATCATAGAGCCCAAACCTAGGAGAGACACCAAAAGTCTATACAGAGAACTGGGTGTATTATCAGGGTGTATTAGGGGGTTATTATTAGTGATGGGCAGGTATCGATACCAAATACTTAAGTACTCGATACCTGTAGGTATCGAGTGTATTCGATACCCACAAAAGTATCGATACTTTATTGACATATTTCGTTTTAAATTTTTCAATGAAGTAATCTTTATAATACCTACTGTAGATCAAACGCAGCCTGTTTTCATTTTGAAACGCTCAAACCCAAGTCGTTATCATCCGCGAGAGAAATTTGACGCGGCTAGGTTTTTCCCCCGCCAAATCCTTCGCCTCTATCCACCTCCAGGCCCGTAGCTACGGGGCTTTTTGATGGATCGCTTTCAGTTTTTTGAATATTAGTCTGATTATGGATAGGCCCTAAAAAATTGTCCCTTCAGGTTCATTTCCCGACATTGAAAAAAAGTACTCGATACCTATAAGTATTCGATACCAAAGTACTCGATACCTATAAGTATTCGATACCAAAGTATTCGATACCTATGAGTATTCGATACCAAAGTATTCGATACCTATAAGTATTCGATACCAAAGTATTCGATACCTAAAATTATCGATTTTGCCCATCACTAGTTATTATCAACGGGACAAACTTCTAGGGGAGGTAGGGTACAGCACCCGCAAAAAAAAACGTTACAGTGGGGTTTGCGGGCGAAGCACTTGGGTTAGGACAGGGGTGGCCAACCTTTTTTGGAAGAGTGCCACTATTTGAGGGGGGGACTTACTATTTTTTTACCCCACCAAAAATATATAAAACTAGCGGATATGCCCGGCCTTGCACGGGTGGAGTGTATAAAAATATTTATAAATATTTTTATTTTGAGTTTTCTTAAAATACATTTATAGTTATGTAAATTAGCAATAACCAATCTTCCCGGTATCCCAGGCGCCTCTTTCCTATCCCAGTGTTCCCGGTAATTTTCAAATCATGGTGTTCTTGGTAATTTTTCCTATCCCGGTGTTCCCGGTAATTTTTTTTATCCCGGTAGTTTTTCTTATCCCGATGTTCCCGGTAATTTTTCCTCTCCCGATGTTCCCAGTAATTTTCCTATCCCGGTGTTCCCGGTACGTTTTCCTCTCCCAGTGTTCCCAGTAATTTTGAAATCACAGTGTTCCCGCTCTAGTAAATTAATAAATCTAGTGAACAAAGTAACAAATTTGAAACTATAATAAAATATCTAGTAAATTTAAATGTCTAGTGAACCACTTCATTTGAAACAATGTTTTATTTTTAAGTCGTTTTCCATGAAAAAAAATTTACACTTTTCCATAAATATTTAAATTTTAAAGGAAAAAATCTTGAAATAAAGGAAAATAACGTTTGAGAATAAGTTATTTGAATTTATTTTGATGTATTCATAGCTGATAGAGTTTTTAAACGGACAATTATAGAGTTTTTCCTGTTAAAATATTAAATTTTCGAGGTTTTTTTAATCTCGTTAACAATAGTGAGTCGAGCAGATCTACCCTCGTAGAGAAATGGAGAAATAAGCGTTTTCGGCTATAAATTCGCTAATTACTCGTAATTATTCGATTTTCGAGCTTGGAAAACTTGACAGTGATCGTCCTCGCCTCGAGATACGTCTATATACCGAATTTTGTCCACGCCTACGGCGTGGTTTGAGAGGAGATGCGTTACATACATACCCACACACATAGCCACAAACGTTTTTAGTTATATATAGATTGAAAACAAAAATTCATAGGCTGATTTTAGGATTTTATACACATCAATTTTTCATGTGAATTAGAATAGTGCAGGCTATTTTAAAATAATTAATTGGGGTATCCTCTTCATTTTTCTCTTCGATGTCGGAAGGTTTACTCAAGGACATATTTAAATTTTTAAAACAACACTCGAAGACAAAATTTTAAAAGCTGAACATTTACTTGGAAGATAAAAGCGAACTGAGCCAGACCGGTACAGCGAACAAGTAAAAAATATTTTTTATCCATAACTAAAATCTGTGTTTTTTTCTGGTGGATACTTTTGATCCAAAGAGTAAAACCAAAACCAAAACATGATGTCATCAAAGCAAGGCAGCGCAAATGGGTATACGAAAAATCCAGTCACGGCAAAAATCGGTCAACAAAAATTATTCAATAAAAAAACAAATTTATTACATGTGTGAAGCTATGAGTTTTTTTTGTTTGTTTTTTGAAAGGTTTTTGCATTGACTGGATTTTTCGCGAAACCACACAAACTGCGCTCAATCCATCTGTCATATAGATGACGCCTGAAAACATTATTTTCCACAAATTTTTTCAATAGCAACGCGTGCCACTGGTGAGGCTCTGCCGTGCCACATTGTGGCACGCGTGCCGCGGGTTGGCCATCCCTGGGTTAGGAAGACAAAAGAGGGGTCGTTTTTCATTAATTAAAGTATTCTTTTACCAATAAAATTTTCCAGTCCTTAGGGGGTCGTCTTCATATTAAACGAAACACTAACTTTTTTTCTCAATGGGGACCCCCAATTATTATAAGTTTTTCTGAAAGGCCATCCCCCTAAACCCTTAAATACCCAGTTTCATCCATATTGATTGAAAAAAAATTATTTTTTTAAATAAACTTAAAGTTTTTTATTTTTTTAAATAACCTTTTATATTAAATATTTTTATGGTAATCGATTCTGGTAGTAATTTTATGTAGGAAACTAAAATTTCAATTGATTTTATCAATTGTTTTTTGATAAAACGAACGAGAAAGAGCATTTGCGATATGCATTCGGCAACGGTATACGGCCCCTTAAGATATTAATCCGTTTTCATCAAAAACTATTGGATAAAATAGATTGAAATTTTGGTTCCCTACATAAAACTAATACCAGAATCGATTACCATAAAAATATTTCACGATTTAAAAAAAATAAAGTTTATTTAAAAAAAATAAATTGTTTTAATCAATATGGATGAAACTGGGTATTCAAGGGTTCGGGGGGATGGCCTTTCAGAAAAACTAATAATAGTCTGAGAAAACTTAAGCTCTCAAGTGTCGCCTCCAACCGTGGACCGGTTTCGCCCTTGTTAAGGCTCATCAGCACGGTATAGGAAGGTAACGCAAGAGAGCGGAGGGAGAGCTTTTAGTCTAGCCGACTATAACGGAAAAAGTGGTCATTGATCAGTCCTCCACTATCTGCCGGAATGAACTGCGCATTCCCTAGTCGGCTAGACGAAAAGCTCTCCCTCCGCTCTCTTGCGTTACCTTCCTATACAGTGCTGATGAGCCCTAACAAGGGCGAAACCGGTCCACGGTTGGAGGCGACGCTTGAGAGCTGGAGTTTTCTCACGCGTTCCTCTAACCAGAGGTTACTGGTGAAGAACTCTTCTTTTAAAACTAATAATAGTTGGGGGTCCCCATTGAGAAAAAAAGTTAGTGTTTCGTTTAATATGAAGACGACCCCCTAAGGACCTTTTTTTGGTAAAAGAATACTTTAATAAATGAAAAACGATCCCTATTTTGTCTTCCTAACCCAAGTGGTTCGCTCACAATGCGAACTGTATCAGTTTTTTTTTGCGACTCAGTGGGTAAACAAATTACGAAATAAACTTACCAATGAGCAATAAAATGTGCCGACAACCGATGGTGAGACAACGGATGCCCAAGTGGAGAGACCAGTAACGGCGTTCAGTGCGAGGGACGGAGCATAAAGAACAACGGCCATGTACAAGATCTGGAGCAAAAAGAGATAGGGTTATACAGTGTGATTCAGAAATAATCATCAATAATTGGGGGGGGGAGGTTGAGGGGCCCTATACAAGCATATTTCGAATAGGGATGGTGGGGCGCAGCCTTACCGTTAAAGAGCTAGGACCTACTGTAGTGCGAGCGCGTTTCAAAAGGCCGTTTTTAGAAAGCCCGTATGACGAAACAAAACATAATAAAATGAAAAACATCATTGCATGAGGTACAGGAGTATCAGTACTACTTAAATCCTCAATGTGTTGGAAATTGGACCACTTGCTAAACCGTGCGGTGAGTTTTAAAACGTGCAATATTAATCTCTTAGTCAAGCAATGGAGTTCCCTGAATGGTATTTGGAAAAATGATGATCGGGGAAGGAATTTTCAATGATCAAACAGTTTTAATGATCACTGTTACGATCATTGAAAATTTCTGATTAATATTGCACGTTTTAAAACTCACCGCACGGTTTAGCAAGTGGTCCAATTTCCATCACATTGAGGATTTAAGTAGTACTGATACTCCTGTACCTCATGCAATGATGTTTTTCATTTTATTATGTTTTGTTTCGTCATACGGGCTTTCTAAAAACGGCCTTTTGAAACGCGCTCGCACTACAGTAGGTCCTAGCTCTTTAACGGTAAGGCTGCGCCCCACCATCCCTATTCGAAAAATGCTTGTCTAGGGCCCCTCTACCTCCCCCTAATTATTGATGATTATTTCTGAATGTATATTGTTTGAAACTTAGTACAGAAAAATGCGGTTTGAGAGGAACGTACCATTTGAATGGTGAAAAGAAAAGATGCTGTGGATCTTGTCACCTTCCCGAATCTTTCTTCAAGGTAATACTGAAATGAAAAATGATATAATATGAGCCTCCTTTCTTGTCTTAATCCACCTTATCCCCCTTAACCAATGAACGTTAAAATTAATATCTGAACCAATACAGGGTATTTCAAAGTCCCTTTAACGGCTTTTATTTGGAACAATGGTCATGCTGGCCTTAATAAGTAAGACCATAAAGACTCCAAAAAAGGCCATTAGACAAAGTTAACAATAACAACAAATAAAGCGTGCACAGCACTCAGGCAGGACGTCGATTTGATGATTCTCAAATATTTATCACTAACTGGATTTTTTTGATTAAATCTCAAGATAATTATTAATTAATCCAGAAAAAATATTTGTCCTACAAAATGTATAGGGTTAGATCAAAGAGTCCCCCTCCTTCCAACATGTATCAATAACAAGGTCATTATATAAATGATTATTAACCAGCTGATTTTTTTTTGTTTTACTAAGTTAAAATTTATATAATTTAACAGTCATATTGTCCTACAAATTGCGTGGGACGTTATCCAGGTTCTACGCTCAGAAATTGTTAATACCACAAGACCATTTTTCTCATTAGTAGTAACTGTAGGACAAAGGTATTACATAATAGGCATTTTTCCACCGTTTCCAAAAAATGATGGCATTGCCCATTCGCTCGCGGTTTTACAAAAACCGCATCTGATGGGGCTTAAGTGATATATTAACCATCAGACGCTACAATAAATGGATGATACCAATCAGTGACACCAACGAAATATTAAAGGTACACACAATGGGTCGTGATGTGGACGATTCCATTAGTGCTTTGCCACTCACATGTATGTAAATTACTTTCTCATTATAATAGAGATGAATAGCCCCTCCCAATCTGGTTGACAGACTAAAGAAGTTAGTAACCGCACTGTAAAAAATAAAAGTCTTTTAGGGCTATTCCATATGAACAGGGACATGATCAAGAAAAATGAAAAAATAAAATAATAAAATTTTCTAATTATTTTAGGGAATAATTATGCAGTATTGATCTAATTGTGTTGTGCATTGCTTAAATTTTGTGTAAAATTATTTTTATCGGAATGTCAGCATTTAAAGTCAATATTTAGAAATATTTGTTTTAAAGGTTAATTTGTTAATCAAAAATGTATAGTTTATTTAGAAAATTAAAAATAAATTAATTAGTTTTTGCAACTTTTTTGTTAAATATACTCATAAACTTTATAGTAAAAATGAAATAAAGTGTTTAAATCAATTTAATTATATTTATATTCATGAATAACTGAACGCTTATACACATGTAGCGTGAGTTACGAAGTACTGTAGCGTGAGTTACGAACAGCTCTCTATATTTTATTTTATTTCTGATTTTCTTAAGCATTCCCAGTAAAACTGTTTGCTATTTTAGAATATAAAGGAAGTATATTCAAACACCTGACGAGCATAAAGAATTATTGAAACACTATTTAAGCAGAAAAACAAATTTGAATTTTATACTCATAAATCCATGTCTTTTTCTTGTAGCGTGAGGTACGACTCTATTTTAATTAATATTTAAAAAACTAAAATTCTTAAAAGATTCGCAATACTTATTTTAAATTATTAACATAAATTTCAATATGTATGATTTTTTTAGAAAGAAAATAATAGTTATTTCTATATTTAAAAATTATTTGAAATTGAAATTTTGAAAAAAATGTAGCGTGAGTTACGGTGGAATTGCCCTTTAACGTATTCTTTTCCATGAATTTTTCACGGATTAATTCCGTAAACCAGTGGTGCCCAACCTACGGCCCCCGGGCCAAATGTGGCCCTCGAGGCTGATCCATGTGGCCCGCGGACTCATTAAATCTTAAAAACAAAAACCGCTTTCAGAAATCTTTCAAAAAAACCATGAAATCGTGCGAGACATTATGGCACTTCCATCTAAAAAAATATGATAAAAAAGGAATTCTTCAACATCCAGTTAATTTTTTTTCTTCACTTCTCTGATTTTTTTCTAGATACAGGGAATTTGCCATTGGATTAATATTTTTCAGTATCTGTTAGCCGTTTGAATTCAGTTTATAAGGATCTTTTTAGAACCAAACTTCGAAAAGATGTCCGATCGTAAAAAGTTGAAGATTCACTCGGACTGCTGAAACTTTCAAGAAAAGTGGACAAATTCATATTTCTTCATTCATCGAGAAAATAAACCGTTGTGTATTATATGTAAGGCGACTGTGAACAAACATTATCCGTTCTGAAAAGAACAAAAATTAGTGCTCGATCTCCACTTACAGATAATAATCTTAATTCAGTTTTAAGGATAAGTGTTACAAATTTGGAGCCGAATTTACAAAATCTAGAATCTTCCAAACAGATGCAAACTTCTCATTGAAAACGGGTAAATTTTACTTTATGTTTAGAAAAATCCTTAAAAGTATTTTTATGTGGCCCGCGAGATAAATTTTCATAAGCAAATTGGCCCTCGTGGAGAAAAAGGTTGGGCACCACTGCCGTAAACTACAAAACGGAATTTTCATCGTGAAGTTTTTCACTTCAGAGAGAAATTTTCCGTTTTTTAATTTTCCTCTCCCCACGCATGCGTTTTGTGCCATCGTTTTGGTGAAACTCAAACGGCGGTATTCTGACAGCTCTCCTGCTGAAATGCATTTCGTGTTAATAATCGAAACAAGATTAGTATTTTAGAACTAAAATATTTTTGATTCACGGTATTCTTGAGCTGTGTTTTGTCTGGTCCAATGTTTATTTAAATGATTATTTCTATTTTTTTTAAATTTTTTGCTCTTTTGTTTTATACAAAAACTTTCTTGAGCGGTATTCGGTCCGGTTGTTAGGTGGTAAAATACTCGCCTGCCATACGGCTGGCCCAGGTTCGAATCCCGGCGGGCGATCTAAATTTCGACTATACTTTCATTTAGTTTTCAATTTAATTTTTTACATCATGACCAATTTTTTAAAGCAGCTAATTATTATTACTAAATTCTGTATTATTTTACCAGATAAAATTATTTAACGATCAAAGTACAAAACTGACGGACCGATTCAGTATTTTACCTCTTTACCTAATCAAGGTTAGAATATAGAACTCCAGCATTGTGTTTATTAAAAATAAAACATTATTTAACAGGAATTTCATTAAAATTCAAAAGTAAAATCTCATCAGCCAACTACGGTATACGGTCCCTAAAATAACGGAAGGTTTCCCTCCTTTGAGAGAAAAATACAAAACGGACATTCCCTCAAATGACGGAAAAAGAAAATACGGATACCTTCTCAAATTATGAAAATAATCCGGCAGCTATGCTGCTGGGAAATTTCCGTTTATTGAAGAAAGATTTTTTTACAGTGCGCTTAGCGAGGGGAGCGAGCAAGATAGCGAAGCAATCTTAGGGGAACTGCGTCAGCTGTTCTCGGGGGTTGGTGAGTGATAGCGAGCAATACATAATCTCTCTTATTAGAAATACATAATCTCTCTCTTAGAGAACTCTCGTTCCAATAAAATTCCTGAAATATCTGCTATGAGCATCGTTTTCTATGACAGCTCAATTTCGAATGAATTCCTGCTTTTGTTTAAACCTCACTCAATCACATGAAAAAAAATCAAAATTTATTTTTCAAACTTACCTCCGATATCACCTTCTGTCTGGAAGGAACGTTTCTGAACCTGGTCTTTCTTTTCCTCCCCCGAAGTTCCGAGGTTCTGAGGTCATACGTCGCTTTCTAAAAAAAAAAATCTCACATTAGAGAGTAAAACCACGAAACTCTAAAGTTAAAAAAAAAAGCAAATTTGCATTTTAAGAAAAATCTTTCAGTGTGCTGAGGGATTCCTACAAACACGCCAGAAGAAAAACATTTTTACGCTCTCATTTAAAAAAAAAAATTGTGAAAGTTTTTAAATGTGTTCAAAAAACGAAAAAAGGAGGGGGAGGTGAAGTTTTACATTTAAAAAAAAATTTCCGCATTATTTTTCTGGCAAAAAGTTTAGAAATTTAATGCTTGTAAAAAGTAGTATTTCAGCAGTAGTTTTCTAAGAAAAACTGCAGTTCATAAATATACACCAAAATTCTAGAAGGGGGTCCTCCCCAAGAATTTTTTTTAAAATTTGATTTATTAAAGTAACTATTTAACTCACATTCCGAGACCCTTTGGGTTTCCCTCAAACAAAGACAGCCTTTTTGTAATACTACATTCACACATGAAAAGTTAATCTAGTTTAAGTGCTGATCTAGCTTAAATTAGCATTGTCACAATGCTATATTTAAGCTAGATTAGCACAAACTAGATTAACTTTTCATGTGTGAATGTAGTATGAGGTACTAAATTTTTAAGAAAAAGAAAACAGATATTTTAAAACAGGATGATTTAAACCACAGAGTATAGAGCTTAACAGAGGGTCCATCATCAGTGGCGGATCTTCGAGGGGGCTTTCGGGCTGAAGCCCCCCCAAAACGTCCAATATTTTATTAAGTTAGTCAAAACGCAAAAAGTCTATATCCTAAATTCGGATGAGGCGTGCCAAAAGGAGTTGAAAAAGTGGAGTTTTTTACTTAAATTTCCAAAAATTTTCTGGGGGAGGACCCCCAGACCCCCTTTTAGTGGTTTGAGTAGGATAATTCACTACCCTTTCCGTATTACCATTAACAAGAAGATTCAATTTGATTATGAAAATTCTTAGCCCCCCAAAACCAAATCCTGGATCCGCCACTGGTCCATCTCCATAGACGCTAAGGGGCCGTTCATATATTACGTAAGCACTTTTTGGGTCATTTTCAATTCAACCCCCCCTCCCCCCTTGTCAGCAAAGATAAGCAAACCTCAAACTCCCCCACCATAATTACGTAAGAAACAGTCGGACCCCCCCGAAATTTTGACATACCTTTTAGTAAGTACTGTTTTTTTCTTCTTGAACATTAGGTGACTTATACAAGGAGCTGTCCTTTTTGGGTGTAACCCTAAGGGTTCAAAAATGAGTCGAAACACTACTTTTCAGGGTTAAAATTTCAAAATGTTTGGGGGGTCCATCCCCAGAAAAAAATGCTTACGTCCGATTTCCTAAATCAATTTTTTGTTAAACTTATATTTGGTTGAGTTTTGAAATTATTTATGCAAGAAACAAGATATTTTCGAAAATGCAGTATCTTACGTAAGCATCACTCAAATCCCCCCTCCCCCCTTGTCAGCAAAAATAAGCAAAGAGCAAACCCCCTCCCCCTTAGGTGCTTACGTAATATTTGAACGGCCCCTAATAGCAATTTTTTATAGTATTGATTTTCCTATAGAGGGGCGTTGCAAAGTTTGCAACGCCTCCTAGCTCCTAGAGACAGCCTGTAATAGCTCGACCTCACTCCTGCTACGTCACTGCCACTCTACGTCACTCAAATCGGCAGTGGAGGGAAAAGAGCAGCGCCGATGAAATTCAAATGCCGCCTGATAGAAGTTCCATATCCAATCAGGAATCCCTTTTGCATTTCGCCTTCTTCTAATAAGGAAATTGCATGTGTCAGATTTTCAAAAACAAAAAAGTGTTCCGTATGGTTTTTGTATGGTAAAATGAAACATCTAGTCAGTTTTTCAATGTACAGGTAATTAAATACTTTAATTTAAAAGTCGAGAAAAAACACGTGACTGAAAACGTTTATTGTTTAAAGCGTAGGATGACGTCAACAATAATACCATCATCTCCATTGCTTTACAACAATGTTTAATATAAGATGACGTCACATCCATAGTCTTAGCGTTTTCGTGCGCTTTTAAAAAGGGGATTTTTGTTAATTTTTTTGGCAATCAAAATTTTTTCAATCGGCCTCAAGTTTTGGGCAGTTGCTTATTTTTGCAAGAAGAATCGATTTAAAAATAAAAAAAAATCATGCAACTTCCTCATTGGCGGCTGCGTCCCGAGTTAGGAAAACTGCCACTTGGACTATCTCTTAAGCTCTTTACTCTGTGATTTAAACTTCGGGTATAAAACTGGCGGCCCGTGAAGCTCCTTGAACCCCCCCTCCCCCCAAAAAAAGTAGCTTTAGAACACTTTTTAGCAAGCTAAAATTAAAAAATTTCTTGGTGGAGGACCCCCCAACCCCCTATTTTTATACTTGTCCGATTATTGAGTAGCTTTGGTAGTATTCTATGGTAAAAAAATGTAAATTTCATTGGACAAGTATTACAAACAAGAAAATACTCATGCAATTAAAAAAGAGGAGTCCAATACCCCGTTCGCACTGGCAGAAAAAAGACCCTTTATTTTCGTTAGCACTTTGTTGTCATGGAAACAAAGGCAAAATCGCCCCATCTTTTGAAAACGGCGTTTGCACTGACAAGGGGCGAAAATAAGCACTTTACTGTGTGTAAACAATAACAGCATGATTTGTAAAATAATTAAAAATTTAATTTCTCAATACAACTTAAAACTAATGAATAAAATCACCAAAAATACAAGTAAAATACATAAAAGATTATTAATTGACTAGTGAATTGATTAGTGTGTTTCCATGACAACAAAGTGTTAACGAAAATCGAGGCAAAAATGAAGGCCAGTGCGAACGGGATATAACGGCATTTTTCACTGCCACTTGACCGGAAATTAAATTATATTTAACTTGTTATCACTAAAAAAATACAGTAAAGCACCGTTTATACGTTTCTCATTTATACGACTTTATCATTTATACGTCGTTTTCGTAAAGTCCCAATTCATTCCTATTCACTTTAATGCAAAAATTCTTCGTTTATACGACGCGCAATATCGGTTATACGTCGTTTTCGGCTGTCTTAAAATTCGAAAATATCCAGTATCAGTTGTTTTTACCGTGGGAAAATTTCCCCAGGGAAGGTTGAAGAACACTGCCTTCCTGTGGGGAGGGGCATGTTGAATGGAGTGGCCCTTATCTCAACCTAGGGGGACACCCCCTGCAGAGAAGAATTCTTTTGAAATGACCACCGAAGAAAGTGGGACCATTTCAGCTTTGAGCCGTCATTCAGTGCTTGTCTTTGCATATTGTACTCGCGTGTTTTAGTCTATAGAAAAACTAAGAGCTTACTTTATAAGTCAGGACACTAGTGAGAAAACATTTCACGAACTTAATTCAATTTATAACGCTGTAATTCACAGTCAAAGACAATGAAGGATTTTTTTTTCAAAAAATGTAGTTTGATGTTCATATACAATGCAATGTATTTGATGCGCAATATACTCAAGATTGTAAAATAAAATGAATATTTAGGATGAACTATAAATGTATGGTTTCTTTCATTTTTATGCTAAATGTTTTAATATATTTTAAAATTTAATTAGTATTATTTTCAGTTTAAAAACTGTTTTAAAGTAATTTTTTCGTTAGAAAAACCTTAAATTTAATGTATTATCGTAAATCTGCTTTAGGAGCTTTAAAAACCTAATAATTAAAGATATTTTCATTTATACGTCTTTTCATTTATACGTCGTTTTACGTCGGTCCCTTGAAAGACGTATAAACGGTGCTTTACTGTATAAATATTTCATAAAAACATATTATTGCTATACCATCAATTGAAATTGAAATTTTTTTACAGAAAACATGCTGTTTTCATGCAATGAGAATTTACTATATATAAAAGAGACTTGTAAGTCAAGAACATCAACTTGGAGTTGAGAAAAATGATGAAATTCCCAGTCAAAAATTTCAGTTCAGATTTTTTTAAAAGTAAGAAGTCTGAAAATTTCAAGATAATTTAAAAAAACATCTGAAAATCTTCCAAAAGTCTGAAAAATCGCATTCCTGATGGTCAAAAGGGGTCCGTGAAGGTGACATGGTAGGATGACATAAGAATACTCACAGCAGAGATTCCGAGGGAAAAGGACAGCTAGAACGCGGGCGACCATCACTAAGAACAACCATGATGCTATGGCGCAACAGGCCGATTCGGTCTTGTTAGCTCGGCCGAAGAGTCCATAGAACCTGTGGAGTCGTTGCTATGGAGACGGCGTCGTTATGAAGCCGGCGTCGTTGCTATGGAGACGGCGGCGGCGGCTCAATCGATCGATAGCGTGGGCCGGGTCGATATAATACAGGCAATCTGTAATTTAACCGGGGTAAAAAATTGCAACATTTAGTTTTTCAACGGTTTTCACATGGGAATAACCTCAATATACTAAAAATAGGACAAAATCGGTTCGCGGGAAGCTCAATTTTTTTAATTTAAAAAGAATGGCCGCCAAATTAAAAAAAAATAAATAAAATTATAGTAAAAGAGACTTACGATAGATGTTTATAGGCTATTTTTCAGTGCTGAATACGAATATGCCATTTAATTTTAAAAAAAATAAATATAAATTTTCAAAAATTAATTCAAAATTTGTAAAGCGAAAAAGTTAAAACATCGCTCAAAACCACAAAATAATTGCAAAAGAAGTAATTTAAACGACTATGACTTATGTAATAACTTTTATGACTTATATAATAACGTACTAAAATTAGAAGAAAATCGGACCGTAAAAATCTTTTTCTTCAAATTCTAAATTTTTTTTGGCCTCAAAAATCGACCTTTTTAAAGATTTTTGTTTAAAACGTTTGAGGCATTTGCCAAGGTCATTTTTCCATGGTTATTGTAGTTATACCTACGTAACATAAAAAAACAGGATTGGTCATTAAATCATTTGTTAATTAATTAAATTATTAAAATGAACGTTAAAAATACAGGTAAAATCTTTCAATCAAGTAACACAGAAAATATTTTGACCAATAATCGATAATAAATCATTTTAAAATTAAAATTAATTTAATTTTTGCCTTGGATTTTGGAACGTCCGTCACCAGAAGTCCATAAGGTAAATGTTTATTAAAGATATCATATTGGACACTAAAGAAAAAAGAAATTATAACTACCCCTATGCACAACAAAATTTATTTAGGGATAGTTAATTTTTTGGTACAGTGTCTGATTGGATAGTTTGAATAATGATTTACTACTTATTAGACTTCTCGTGACGGTCGGAAAACAAAGATAAAAATTTAGATAAAGCGCCGTCTATGAAGGGCAAATGAACTATTTTTTGTTTGAAAATAATTTCCATCCCTACAAAATGCCCCCTTTAAAACTTCAGATGTTTTTTCGACCAGTAGTTTCGTCTGTAGATAATTTTACACAGGTACGTTATTTTATACAGGGTGTTTCAAAGTTGCGTTGCACGGCTTTTATTCGGAACCAACGCCTCCTAGGGTCATGGAAGTAAGGTCTACCCCTAGGTAAGTGACCCTGGAGAATCCATTGAGAGGACTTACAGCGCCCCTAGCGGTGAAATTAAAAGGTTAAAAAATTAATTTAAAAACTAAAGGAGATAGAGCAAAAACCTCAAGGAGAGTATTGTTGCCAACGTCAAGAAGAACTCACTGAAAAAAAATTTATAAATATCTTGAATATTCACGGAGATATTAGCATGTGAAAATAGCACTTTTTCAGGGGTCAAAAAATAAAAAGTTCGCATATTTCCAAATTTATCAGTGTTATAGTGTAGTTTTGTGTTTTTTTAGTTGAAAGAACACAAAAATTTAATCAAAAAATCAAAAAAATTTGCAAATATGCGAACTTTTTCTTTTTTGACCCCTGAAAAAGTGCTATTTTCACATGCTAATATCTCCTCGAATATTCAAGATATTTTTATCAAATTTTGTTCAGTGAGTTCTTCTTGACGTTGGCAACAATACTCTCCTTGAGGTTTTTGCTCTATCTCCTTTAGTAATTTTTTTAACTTTTTAATTTCACCGCTAGGGGCGCTGTAAGTCCTCTCAATGGATTCTCCAGGGTCACTTACCTAGGGGTAGACCTTACTTCCATGACCCTAGGAGGCGTTGGTTCCGAATAAAAGCCGTGCAACGCAATTTTGAAACACCCTGTATAACCCCTCCTCGTACTTAAGCTCTTAGTTCTATAATTAAAACATTAAAATTAGTTTCAAAATGTAGTTTTAGCTACATTGATTAGTATGTTCGCTTTTAAAAGTAGAATTTATCAAGTTCAGAAAATTTAAAAACATTTCTTGAATTTAAACGGGTCTATTAAGACCAATACAGATTCCTTCAGAACGCAAAATAGCAGTGGTAAAAAAGACTAACGATTTTCAGTGGCGGATCCAAGGGGGTAGCACTCTGGAAAGTGCCCTCCCTTGGAGACCCAAAAAGGTTCTCAAAATGAGTAAAAACCCAACTTTTACAGGTCTAATTTCAAAAATTTTTCTGGGGGGGACCCCCATACCCCCCATTAGTATCAAAATGGGGTATTCAGTGTTTATTTTTAGAAAATCCCCAAAGTTTTGACATTTCTGGTAAAAAAAAGGTAATAGTGTTGAAAAGTCCCCCCTTAGACTCAAAACGTTTCCAAAAATGAGTTAAAACCCTACTTTTAAACGTAAATTTTAAATTTTTTTCTGGGGGAGGACCCCCATACCCCCAATGGTACCACAAGGGGATCTAGTCTGGAAAAGTGCCCCCCCCCTTAGAGCCGTGCTGGATCCGCGCCTGATGATTTTCTCGTATATTTTCACATGAAAAGTTTGCCCCTTGAAGTTGGCTTTTCTGTCGAAACACTCCCACCGCAGTGAAACGGTTTCTACAGATTTCTGGGGCAATGCAGAAAAGCCACCTTTCAGTCATAATCCCTTTCTGAAAATTTCTTTTTTGCCTTTTATTTTTTTAAACAATTAGGGAGAAACCGCCCCCGGCTCGCAATAGCTCACCAATCCCCGCTAACGCTGGCCTAGGAGCTTTGGAATCGCTTCGCAATCATCAAAATTCCTGCTCACACTTTAAAGCAATTTGGAAATACAATAAGGAATTTGCCAGGGCGAGGTTTTTATATATAAACTGCGAATTTTCTATTTAACATTAGTTGGGGTTACTATATATTGATTTTTATCGCTAAAAACTTGGCGCATCAGCAGTTCTAAACTTGCGCCGAAAAAAAAAACCCAGTACCTACTAAAAGTGATGTCAAAATTTGGGGGGGGGGTCCTGCAGTTTCTTACGTAATTATGGTGGGGGAGGCAGTTGAGGTTTGCTTGTCCTTGCTGACAAGGGGAGAGGGGGGGTTAAAAATGGCCAAAGAAGTGCTTACGTAATATTTGAACGGCCCCTGCATAAGCACGAAAACCAACTGAAACGCACTTACCCCACCTTCCATTTCGGCCGCTCGCCAGTCCAGCCAATAGCTGCCCGCTCTTCCACGCTTTATTCAATTTCCTTCAGGAGCAACAGGTTGTTTCCTTGAGCTGACTCATCATGGAAATGGAATGACGGTGTATTCGATAAGCGTCGAGTTTATCACTGTGCGAAACGCACACACCTGGCAGAAGAGATTGTTTAAACTTTAAACAGTAACGCGTCCTGATTGGTCGGCTGGGTCTAAACACGCCCATTTTGCATTCGCTTATGCTTATGGTATGCAGTAACAAGATGCGATTTTATACGATCTTTAATTTGCATTTGTGAATGAAACTGGACGCTCTTAAAAAATGATATTTAGTAGAGTTGTAAAAAACAATTATACTTTGAAAGAATTAAACTAAAATGAGCAAAGAAAGTTTGAATAAGTAAATGTTCATTTTGAAAATAAAGATATAATCTCAGTTCTTGTGCAATTTATTTGAAAATTATTTGACTTATACAGGGAGCTGTCCTTTTTGGGTGCAACTCTAAGGGTTCAAAATGAGTCTAAACACTACTTTTCGCGGGGTTAAAATTTCAAAATGTTTGGTGGTCCATCTCATCAGAAATAAGTGCTTACGTCAGATTTCCTAATTCATTTTTTGTTAAATTTATTTTTGGTTGAGTTCTGAAATTATTTATGCAAGAAACAAGATATTTTCGAAAATAGTCTTACGTAAGCATCACTCATATCCCCCCTTGTCAGGAAAAATAAGCAAAGAGCAAACCCCCTCCCCCACCGTAAGTGCTTACGTAATATTTGAACGGCTCCTTACCAATAGTACAGGGGTCGGCAACCTGCGGCTCTTTCGATGTATAAAGTTACGGCTCTTCAGTTCCATACGAAAAAATTAATAATTTATTGCCAACATTTTTTTAAAATCAGAAAACATATTTTTAAGTTCTCAAGATGAGTCTAAATCAAAAGTCTACTTTTAAAGGATAAGAATTCCAAACAATTTCTGGGAGAGAACTCCTAAACACTCCTAAAAACACTTTTTCAGGGGTTAAAAAATAAAAAGTTCGCATAATTCCAAAATTTTCAATGTTATTGTGTAGTTTTGTGTTTTTTTAGTTGGAAAGAACACAAAATTTAATCAAAAAAATTTGCAAATATGCGAACTTTTTATTTTTGACCCCTGAAAATGTGCTATTTTCACATGCCAATATCTCCGCGAATATTCAAGATATTTTGATCAAATTTTTTTTCAGTGATCTCTTCTTGACGTTGGCAACAATACTCTTACTGAGGTTTTTGCTCTTTCTCCTTTAGTCTTTAAATTAATTTGTTTAACCTTTTAATTTCGCCCCCAGGGGCGCTGTAAGTTATCTCAATGGATTCTCCAGGGTCACTTACCTAGGGGTAGACCTTACTTCCATGACCCTAGGAGACGTTAGTTCTAAATAAAAGCCATGAAAGGGACTTTTGAAACTCCCTGTATATATTAAGAAATGAAATAATAACTTCCAAGCACTTACGACGGAAGTTAATTCAATGCTTTCTAATCTTTAAGGAGGAATGTGAAAAGTTTATTTCTTTGTATAGTTAAATTACATCAAGGCTTTTTTGGGAATCCTTCAAAGGAGGAATTACTGAAACAGTGGCGTAGCCAGGATTTTCCTAAGGGGGGGGTCCAGTGCGAAAAATTTACCAATGGATATCAAAAAGTGTCCAGTCCACAATTAGTGAAATAAAGTTATAATTTTCACATTACTTTTAATTTCTGCTCTGTGTTAATTAATATAGTTAATAATTTATTAATAAAATAATTAGTGTAATAATTAAGATTAAGTATTACTTCGATTGAAAGTTCCGATCCACATAATTTTTTTATTAAGTACATACACCGTCGAGAAACATAGTTTTCTGTAGCTCCATATTAAAGAGGGGGGTTTGGAGATTCACCCCCAGATAATTTTTGGAAATTTGATTTTAAAAAGGAGTTTTTTTACTTCATTCAGGAGGTAATAACCGAGGAGCACCGCTCCTTGTAAGCCAGATAATTTTTTAGGAAAAAAGTAAAAAATATGACGTTTCTGAGGCAGTAGTTGATCCAGGATACGGTTTTTTTTTGGGGGGCTAAAAATTTTGAAAATCAAATTGAATCTCCTCAACGAATATAATATTAAAAAGGTTGAAAATAATCGTGCTCGAATTACCTTAAGGGGGGTTTGGGGGACCTCCTCCAGAAAATTTTTGGAAATTCAAGTCTAAAAAGCAGGTTTTCAACTCGTTTTGGTACACCTAATCCGAATTTCGATCATTATATTTTCAGGAATTTATTATTTGCTAGGAGTTTTGTATTTTGACGAACTCATCATTAAAAAAGTTGTTTAATAAAGTTCCAAGTCCCAAGGGGGGTCTGGGGGTACTCCCCCAAAATTTGTTTGGAAATTTGACCCTAAAAACAGGGTTTGGTTTACTCGTTTAGTACCCTTTATCGCCCCCTCCCCTTATATCGTCCCTCAACTAATACGTTTTTTATAGGTAAACCGGGGGATCCCTCGGAAAATCTTAGATTTTAACATGCAAAAAAGGTGGTTTTTAGATACTTTTAAGGGACATAGACGCCCTCTTTTGAGTAGGCACTGGAATATTTAAAGCCTAAAAAAGGGTTCAAAAAATTTAGGTCGGGCCCATGGGGGGGGGTCCGGACCCGGGGACCCCCCCCCTTCGCTACGCCCCTGTACTGAAATATATCGCCTCTTCCGTGCAAGACTCACACAATTGCAAAAGTTGAAATATTTACTCTACGGGAGCTTGGAGCGGAAAGACTTCTAGATAGGTTGCCAAGTCGATAAAGTCGAAGCTAGAGTTTAATCTTTGATGATTATTTCAATTGGCGCTAAGATAAATCGCCAAACAAGGATTTTTATGTTTTAACGCGTGAATCATGGCTCATTCTTAACTCAAGTTAAGCACCTTCAGCCACAGTCAGTACTTTGGAGGGTGACCACCAAGTATTGGCACGTTCTTTTCCCTTTTCTCGATCTCATATTTGCCTACGTTTCTGGAAAGGACCTATACTTGTCATTGAAATTATTATGCCCGTAATAATGAATGTGTATAAGGTAAATGTGGGTATAGTGGACACTTTAAGGAAAATTTTTGCTTAAATTCTCAATAAATACCAACCTATTTGCTTGGAAACCGTTATCATCATATTTTTAGATTAATTGGATCTTCTGCTTTCGATTTTACCATTAAAAATTTTAATTAAATTGGGTAAAGTATTTTTAATTAATTTTCAAAAAGTACTCCAAATTGCATCTATAGTGGCCACATAGATGTAGCTGTTGTACCTATGGTGGACACCTCTTGCATCAATAGTGGACACCTCTCTTTTTCTGCATATATGAGGGGTTAACGCATGAAATTGATGGATTTTTTGGTATAGTCGTTTATTTCTAATTAAATCTTCCTTCCCAACGAAATGTATTTTTTATCAAATCAAATTAGCTTTATTTAAAAAAATACTTGATAGTTTCCGGCCCAAAGCCAACGCTGTAGCTGATTTGAGAGGAGTTAAGTATGTAGTTCAATGTTTTGGAAACCTTGGTTCCCGAAGCCAGAATGAAACCAAATTCATACAACACTCATTTTAAAGCACAATCAACAGTTTATGAAGAAAAACTGATCCAAATTCAATGTTATTTAACTTTATATTAGAAGCCATTGCAGTGGCCACTATTGGAAAATCTAAGATTTTGTGTTGGTATAGTGGCCACCCCCATAAATCCTTGTAAAGTCAAAATTTTCAAATAAATTTTATTTATTATCATTTTATACACTCTTCTTTATCTTAATATAAATTTAAAAGTCAATCAAACAGTAATAAATACAAAAAAATCAGTTCCGATATACCCGTTTCCTTACGCGATTCAATAAGCAAAATCAAATTTTAGTCACTCGGCCGATGTTGTTATTTTCAAATATTTAAATATCCTTCCCATGCTGATCTGTGGTATCGGTGATAATTTACCAGCTTACCTGATTGTACAATCTACTATCCCTATGAATTTTGACGCTGTTTGATGCCTCTAACTCGTTTTATTTAAAATTAATCAGCTATGTGGCCACTATTGGTACAGTGTCCACTATACCCACATTTACCTTAATAAAATGCACAATTTAATTTTTAAAATACTTGGATTTTATCAGAAATATTTAATTTTTCTTGAGATTCTTAAACAAAATAGGAAAAGTGTTATATTTCTTTTTTTTTTCAATTATTAAACCTCATTTAAAGCTAAAACTATTTCCAACTTAAAAATAATCTATAAATTTTAAATAAGTTGGTTGACTTTCTGTATTTTATAAAATATGTAACTTTATTACTATTTTTAAGAAATTAGAAACATTTCTCTTAGTACGTGAGATCTTTAAACAACTGATCAAGTAAATAGCTATAGCATTACGCATATAACATTACGTTGTTGCACCGTCAATATATTGACGGTGCAACAACGTAATGTTACATTTGAAGAGTATACGCTATAACCAGTCAACAGTGATTATTTAAATCGGGTCCAAAATAAGTCTCTGAAAATGGATCTGCAGGATTTTAAATACTTAGTCTAACATTCGTCTTCAGTTAAGCACTTTTGGCGCGGGCAGTTCTCGGGAGGGTGGTGACCGGTTTTTTGTTTAAATCCATATATTTTGGGCAGACTTTGGTGAACCCAGTGATGTTTTGGAACTTAGATCGTAGTCTTGTGTCCTATAGATACAGAGGTCCCTCAGTCAAAAGTTATCACGTAATTTTAGCTACTGCAATCAAAATTAAAGATAAAAAATTCAGTCTTAATTAAAAGCAGATCCATTTCAATCTGTATTAAAAGTAATCATGACTACTTCTGGCTAAATTAAAAGTAATTATTTTCGATCCAGTTAGTAGTTGATAACGAGCAAATCTTATTTTGATGGATTGTGTGACCCATGCCTCCTAACATTCTCAGCATTACCACCATCGGTTTGTTCTTTCTTCCTCTGCTCAAACCTAACTTTTGCCTACTTTTCAGGAGAATATCGATACCTATTATATGCCCCGTGTGAAGTAAAATACACGTAATTTTGTAATCACCTTTTTTAATGAATTAAAATTTTTCTCTGATCGCCAGAGTTTAATTTCAAAGACTGGTTATTGTTTCAGTGCAACCAAAAGGTATTTCATGATCATGTAGCATAATTCTCACAAGGAATGCACAGATAGTCGATTAAAAAAGGTTTTTCATGATAATTTGCTCAGGAAATAAAGTCTACCTATAAAATCGGCTATAAAAGAAACGTAATTTAATTAAAAATGTAAATTTATTTCTATGATCATTTATTATTTAGGGCACAATATTCTAATAACAGGTAGATCCTTTCCGGAAAAATAAAAGCAAATGTGCGCAAGGAAAGAGAAAAACGCAGCTATGCTTGATTTGGTCTGTGCATGGTCACCCACCCAAATACTGACTGCACCCGAAGGTGCTTAAATTCAGTGAAGAAATTTCGATGTTCGATTTGCCAGCTAAACCACGATTTCAAGCACATAAAGCCGTTTTTGGCGATTTTTTTTTAGCGCCAATGGAAATAATCCCCAAAGATCACATTTTTGACTCTATTTTTTCGACTTGGCGACCAATAAAGAAGTCCTTCCACGCCAAGCTCCCGTAAAGTAGACATTTCAACTTTTGCAATTGTGTGAGTCTTGCACGGGAGAGGCGATATCATAATGAGTAAATTTGATTTTTTTAAAATCGAGTTGTGGTGTGAAGCGGTTTTAACAATAGTTTTGCTTACTTTAACATAGGGCTGCCCAACCTCCGGCCCCTGAACCCTCTGAATCCGGCCCGCGAACGAAATTAGAGCAACACCTTTTATTACTTTCAGTGGCGGATCCGGGATTTGGTTTTGGGGGGCTAAGAATTTTCATAACCCAATTGAATCTTGTTAATGTTATTACGAAAAAGATAGTGAATTATCCTGCTCCAACTACCAAAAGGGGGGTCAGGGGGATCTCCTCCATAAAATTTTTGGAAATTTAAGTCGAAAACCCCACTTTTTCAACTTGTTTTGGTACGCTTCATCCGAATTTTGTGTATAGATTTTTTGCGTTTTGACAAATTTAGTAAAAAATAGTTGTAATAACAGAGTTACAAGTGCCAAGGGGGTCTGGAGGTCCTCCCCCATAATTTTTTTTTTAAAATTTGAACTTAAAATAACAGGGTTTTAACTCATTTTGGTGCATAAAATATCATATTAACATAGAGTGAAACTTTTCATTTGGGGGGCTTCAGCCCCTCAGCCTCGCCCCTGGATCCGCTAGTGATTACTTTGTTTTCCGGGGGTTTTTTGCTGAAAAAAAATTCGTTAAAAATGCCAAGTTGCAAAAATACTGTAAATGAAAAGTTATAAAATGTATTGTTGTTATTAAGCATCAGTTAGCGCTTTTGCTTTTCAACTGTAATTTACTTTTTGGCCCTCCACACCTCATCAAATACCATGAGTGGCCCTCCTCCAAAAAAAGGTTGGGCACCCCTACTTTAACAGTTTGAAGATGGCCGCTCATCAAATATTTCTCACCTATGATGCCAGAAATATGTGAATCTGAAAATAAGAATTTAAAACTAATTTATTACCTTTTTTCCTCGATAAAATTACTTGCCGACCACTGCTTACATCCTCCGAGTGAAAACGATTCAGGGAGAGGGGAGACTCCCGAACAATGCACATTCCACCGTGCAGCAATAATTCGAAACAGGTGTGCTTACTTGGTAAACTCGCCACGTGGGAATATTTATAATTAACACGGAAATAGTAGTACGTTGAACAGCTCAGGGCAGGGGTCTGCAACCTTTTGAAAGGGAAGAGCCAGAAGTACCAGTTTACGAAAAAATTCGCAGTAAATTTATAAAGAGCCACTAATTTTTTTGCTCTATGTTATAGTATAGTAAGGGTGTCCCAAAAAAGACTGACACATTACATTTTAAAAATCAATAACTCAAAAAGATAAAAATAAGCGGTTTTTTGAATTCTACTCTGAAGACCAAATAATTTTATCACACGTATTTTCGTAAATCCTAGTTCAAAAATCCCCCGACAGGTGGGAGCACTATTTTCCATTATCTCCTATGGGGAGATTGATACTTTTATGCCCTCTCGAGGGATTTAGGAACAATGATTTACGAAAATTTGTGTCATAAAATTCTTAGGTCTTATGAGTAGGATGCAATAAACCGCGTATTTTTATCTTTTTTAGTTTTTTAATTAAAAATTTTTAAAATGTGTCAGTCTTTTTTGGGACACCCTATATATGCTTAATATATATTTCATTTTAGATTGGGAGGGTGATTTTAGTTGGGGAGCATTTTAACCCAACATTTTTTTCTGTTGGGTAAAAAAATCACTATTTCCTCCTTTCGGGTAGGGTACCTTTTTACATAAAGTTTTAGATGACTTACGTACACATTTTAAATTAATTTTAGTTAACTTCATTTCCAAATTTTGCATAAACGATGTGAATTCCTGGAAAAAGAGGGTCTGGGGGTCCTTCCCTAGAAAACATTTTGGAAATTGCCCCTTCAAAATCGCGTTTTAGCTCACTTTTGCCTTTTTCGATTGCACCCTAAAGAGCACCTCTCATTATTTAAGTGGCAGAATTTTCAAGGAAAAAAGTACAGTTACAATAAACAGCAAATTTTCGAGGGGGTTGTGGATCCCACTTCAGAAAAATTTTAGAAATTTGCTCCTAAAAATAGTGTTTTCATTAGTTTTTAGAACTTCTATAACGACCAAATAAGGATCACTCCTTATAAGTCACAGAATTTTCAAGGAAAATCAGCACATATTCCAAAATTTTTAGGAGTGTTAAGGAGTTCTCCCCCAGAAATTATATGGAATTCTTATCCTTAAAAGTAGAATTTTGATTTTGACTCATCTTGAGAACTTAAAAATAAATTTTATGATTTTTTAAAAGTATTGATTAGGAAATTATTAATTTTTTCGTATGGAACTGGAGAGCCGCAACTTTACATCGAAAGAGCCGCAGGTTGCCGACCCCTGGGCTAGGGGAAATATTTTTACTCTATCGAAACACCTTGTGTAATATTTTAACAACGAGGCAGCCATTTTCCCCCAATTGAGTTGAAAATCGGGGAGCCTTTAAAAACATTCGTTTCGACCCCCCCACCCCTTAGCTCCGCCATCCGACCCACCACAGAACGCGAAGTCTCCTCCAATCACGATCGTTCTCTCGGCTTGACCACGCTGCTGTCATCGCTCGGGCCATTTCGCACGTTTCGATATCCATCCACGAAGTGCACATCAAAGTGTTCTTTAAATTTTTTTGACCAGACGTTACGTTATAGTACTAATATGTGGCCGACAAGTTACGCCGGGAGCCCGCCGACTCAAGGAAGGGTGAAGAGACCCCTGAACGCCTTTATGCTGTTTTCAAAACACCAGAGAAGGTTCATTAATGCAGCGAACAACGGAGGAATTCACCAGGCAGCAATATCTATTCACCTCGGGGAACTATGGAAGTCTATGAGCCCCGAGGCGAAAATACCGTATCAAGAACGGGCAAAACAGTTGCAAGCGGCACATAAATTGGCCCACCCTGATTACAAGTATAGGCAGAGGCGACCCAAACCGTCCCAACAAGACGTCGATCCAGTGGTATCATCAGTGGTAGTAGAGACGCCATCATCTTTGCAGCAGAGTCATCAGATGGCATCAGTAGTGCTTCATGTCAGCCTATAATATCTCATCAGAACAATACGACCATCACTGATCTGACAGATGAAGAAAAGCTGTTTCTTCGGAGTGTGGTTGAACATATTTGGTTGAAACTTTAAACTTGCAAAGTGATATAAACTGGGCATTAATTATTAACAATGCCCGAAGTGAGACGAGCAATGTGATAAATGCAAATTCGTTTACCGCTTTGCTCGAAACACGCGAGCATTATTAATAATGCTCCGTTTATAACTTTTGAAAGTTTCAGCCAAATTGTTCAAGCCAGGTTATCAAAATTTGGCACTGTGTTTTACACATGTAAATATTATTAATCTAATCTTGTGCATGTAATATATTTTTTAATAAATACTTAATATGTATTTTAATATTATTATTTTACATTACTTGACACAAAGGTGATCTCATATGATTAGATGATTGTGTATAAAAGTGGAAATTAGTTTTTACGGATATTAATATTGGATGTACTACAAGGTTCCGGACTAGACCGCTGTGGTCTTGAATGTAGAAATTCGGATGTTACGTGTGTTGTCACAGTTTTAGGTGAAACTTCCGAATTTCTACATTCAAGACCATGGCGACCTAGTTTGAAACCTTGTACATCTAATGCTACAGGCTGTGAAAGGATTTCTTTTTTATTCAATATTAATAACGTCACATAAAATTATTTAGTCGAACAGTCTACAATCCTAAGCCTTTCTATTTTATTCAATATTAATAATGTAACATAAAATTATTTAGTCGAACAGTCTACAATCCTAAGCCTTTCTATTTTATTCAATATTAATAATGTAACATAAAATTATTTAGTCGAACAGTCTACAATCCCAAGCCTTTCTATTTTATTCAATATTAATAATGTAACCTAAAATTATTTAGTTGAACAGTCTACAATCCTAAGCCTTTCTATTTTATTCAATATTAATAATGTAACATAAAATTATTTAGTCGAACAGTCTACAATCCTAAACATACTAGACTGCAATGCTTCTTGGTTCTTCCAAACCACTTGGGTTTTTACAAAAAAACCCGGGTTTTTGCCAACCCTGATCTCTATAGTAACAGCATTCAATTCTCTGTAGTCACCAACGGGTCTCCAATCAAGCAATGGATGGAACGGAGGGGAAAAGTAGCTTTTAGAAGTTGGCCGAGTTGCAGTAGCGGATTTCTAAATAGGCTAGCTAGGCTATAGCCTACGGCGGCAAATTTTAGTAGGCGGCAAATTTTCGACGTCAGAATTTTTTTCTGAATAAAAAAAGAGAAGAGCAAGGAAACACTAAAAATAAGCTCTGGAAAGACTGAGAACGTCCTTTCAGAAAAGCAATCCTGTGGTTTACAAAGAACTGTTCTCTTAGTTAACCAAAGGGTCTCTAAATAAGCTAAAACAACACTTAAATGGGCAAATTTCAAAAAAAATTCTGGGGGAGAGCCCCCCAAACCCCCCTTGCAAATTTGGTACCTGTTATGCATTGTTATTCCCTTGAAAATTATGCCGCCTACAAGAAGCTATTCCCTTTTGGCGCTCTCTCCATAGAGTTTGAGAAGTAGATAAACACAAGTTTGGGGGGGAATTTCCAAAACCCATTTCTAGGGATCTAGGGGAGGACCTCTGGGCTCCATTTGACGTTTTTTATAAATTTTCCCCCAGAAAATTCTGTAGTTTTCAAGGAATTGTAAGGGTCTCAAATGAGCTGAAACACTGCTTTAAGAGGCAAGTTTTCAAAACTTTTCTGGGGGTCCCAGACCCCCCATTATTACTTCGAGCTCACATTGTAAAATTGTAACATTTCGTGTAAAATATTACATTTTAGTGATCTAACACTTCAGGTATAACTCGGGACCTTAAGACGTTCAGTCAGAATGCCCCTCACAAGCGGATCCAGGGAGGCTAGGGGGCTAAAGCCCCCCCATAAATGAAAAGTCTTACACTATATGATATGACATTTTATGCACCAAAATGAGTTAAAAACCTGTTATTTTATTTTAAGGTCAAATTTTCAAACTTGTAAGTTGTAACTCCATTATTACAACTTTATTTCATATAAAGTTCGTCAAAACGCAAAAATTCTACCATAAAATCTATATCCGAAATTCAGATGAGGGGTTCCAAAACGAGTTGAAAAGTGGTTCTTGTACTTAAATTTCCAAACAAATTTCTGGGGGAGGACCCCCAGACCCCCCTTTTGGTAGTCTTTTCCATATTAAGGTCATCAAGATGATTAAATTGGATTATGAAAATTCTTAACCCCCCCAAAACCAAATCCTGAATCCACCTTTGCCCCCCCCCCAAAAAAAATTGACCAAAAGTCAAGCCACGGCGTGTTCGTGTACTAAACCCACTTAAAATCTTTGCCCCCCCCCAACCAAAAACTGAAATGACTCCTCTGTTTAGTTTTGTAAGATATTATAGCACATAAGCGGCAAATTTTGTTTCAGCCTATAGGCGGCACTTTTGTAAATCCGCCCCTGCCGAGTTGAGTTGGAGTATGGTTTCGGCCTTATCAATTTTGAGCACCGACCATCTGGGTTTCACTGTTATTGGAGGTCCCTTGGTGACTATATGATGAGCAGTGAGTGCTGATATGGCATTTTGCAAAAATACTCAAACCTGTTTTTGTGCGATCTTTTTTTTCGATGGTATATGAAAATTTTAATCAAATTGGAACATAATTGATGACTATGGTAGCAGATTTGATGGGCCATTTAGTTATGAATGAAGTGAAGAAAAAACGGCTATTTTTTCTAGTAAGCACGAGTTTCTATGAGTATTAGCAAGAGAAGTTTGGGTTTTCCTGAAATGGATTGTTTGTCTTGTTAAATCTCTGCGTTGGAAAATAGACCAACTTTTTATAAAGACCTATTGTTGAAATAAATACGAAATTTACAAAAAAGCAATTCCAAGTACAGTAAAGCACCCTTTATACGTCTTTCAAGGGACCGACGTAAAACGGCGCATAAATGAAAAGACGTATAATTGAAAACAATTTTGATTATTTGAATGAATTGGGACTTGGCGAAAACGACGTATAAATGTAAAAGACGTATAAATGAGAGACGTATAATCGGTGCTTTACTGTAATTTCGTAAGGTTTCGAGTTACTTTCTACAAGAGAACTTTCTTATGCGGTCCCTATTCACAGCATAAAAAAGTATTTTTTTAAATTGTGTAGCAAAACTATATTTTAAAGCTACTAGTGAAGTTTGGTGAGATTTTTTTTATGCGGTCCCTATTCCTCGCACAAAAACTGGTTTGACTGTATCGGGATATTTTACTAATAAAACACCATGCAATTTATAATTAATATTTGATGAAAACACACTGCATGATTGCATTTGAAGGTTTGTAGTGGAATGGACGAGGCACTTGTTACAAAGGGTTCTTGCGTATTATGCTGTCGACCGTGCTGCTATACATATAGACATATAGTCGACTGTGCTATAGCCACTGTTCGACAGCCACTGAATGGTTGACGGGCTTAGGAAGAAATGCGTGGCTTCGGGATCGGAGGGTCCCGGGTTCGATTCCCGACACCACTTAAGACCCCCACTGAGTATATGCGGAGTACGAGCTCGCTAATTCTATGGGTCCAAGAGTCCTGTAGTCTGTCATGGCGCAGTTTACAACGGGTCCAGATGTCTGGAGACTATTTCCCTCCCCTTCAGATACATGGCAAAATTGTGGAGGTGGCGATAGATAGTGGCAGCATCTATCATATCTCATGAGGCAGAAGTCCTGCCATTTATGGGCCTCACTTTCTCAGGAGCCCTTTGCCTTGAATCCTTGTGGAGCTTGGGTATTCCAAGTGGCAACAACTGAAGGGTTGACATGCTAATACATAAGTACCTTACGAAGATGAGGATTAAATCCGAGAACAGATGTTGAAGTTTGCAAACGTTGAGAGAAAAGACTCGACTAGTAGGCTGAAATCCGAGTGGAGGATCTGTTGGCTTTGATTATTGTACCATTTGTAGCATCTGCTAGACGGCTGATCTTGTTTCAAAGCACCGATCACTAAAGAGGCTGATGATCACTAAGAGCCACTAAAGAGGCTGATGATCCCTCTGAAGAACAGGTTTCTCTGGTCTGTGTTGAATGATCAGGTGCACTTTAGAGCCTTAGTTCAGAAGGGGAGTTGCACCGACCAGAGAGGATTGTCAAGAAGGGAGCAGCACTCTGGAATGTGCCCCCTCTGAAAAAGAAAGGGAAAGAAAGGAGAAAAATAGAGAAAAGGCACAAAAAGAGAAAACAGCAGATCCTTAAAGATTAGAAAAAAGTAGATTCTGAAGGACGAAAAAATTTTTCAGTCGCCTAAAAAATTTTATTTTTCCCTGGGGGGAAAAAACAGCAGAAATAAATTTCATGGAGGGGGACCAATCGAAACACTATTTTCAGGCGATGAGGGAAGCACAGCTGTATAAACAAAGAAAGTTAGTGTCTTTACATTGTTTGAAAGATTTTTAATCATTAAAAATTTGATTGAGAATATTTTACGTTATAAAGCACTTTTTAAAAAGATTTAAATGTAGAGTAGAGTATAATACAGGTTTTGAACATGGGCGGATTTAAGGTGGTCATGGGGGGCGATGCCCCCAACTTTTTAAGAAAATTTCATTTTTATAGGGGAAAATCATGTTTTCAAAGCCATCAAGGACAGCTTACACCTCAGAGTTCACCACCTACATCATACCATGGTTTTGAATGTTATCATGAGCATTTATTTATCTTTAGAAAATTATCTCATCAATTTACTTAAATTAATAATTAATTGGTAGCAAAAAGTACAGTTTGAAATTATGATTTTATTTTTCTGCTAAATGAAATTTAGGAAACCAAATGCTAAAAGCCCTGGCAAAAATAATTAATTTGAGAGTACAATTTCCTTAATTTAAAAGGCATTATTAATAAGAACTATTAAATACATATCCCTTTATAAATTAGTTTTATGTTCTTTAAACAATTCTATATTAATATGATAATGACTTTCACTCAATTCAAATTTACAACTGATATAACAAAATTTTTTTACAAAATTTAAGGTTAAGATGAATTTAAAACCAATGGGAATTTTTCTCAACTATTGGAGTATACTAATAAAAATGATAAAGGAAAATTATGAAAATAATAAAAGGTACTATTCTACTAAATAAAAGATAATAAAATAAGATAACTGCTATATGAATATGAAGTGTACAACTAATTTTGTCAATCAATGTTAAGGGGACTCAGTACCAAAAACATTTTTTACTCTATTAACAGGATTTTATTATCTTTTTAGGTGTTAAATTATGTATTTACTTTATACTAATTCATATTTAGCACAAAAAGCAAATTCAAAAATTGATTTATTTCAAAAATTTTAAAAAAGTGCCAAAATTACCCCATTTCAAAATGCTACTCCTCCTTTAATATACACTCTTTTCACTTGATATTTTTTCTCAACATAAATCCACCATATATTGTTAGCTCCACATATGGAAATTTAAATATCTACAAGGGTATCGGAAAAATAAAAGAAAATCTGAAATTATACATTTTTTTTGAAAAAATATGCTAAGTTTCAACTTTCTTGCTTTGTAAAAAATTTTGTATTAAATATATTTTAAAATCCATACGTAGAGGTGTTTAACATACATTACTGATATAATGACTACCAAGTCTTAAGTGATTTGGACAATTAGAAAAAAGCCTTAGGATTTTAAACGATAAAAACCTTGTTTTACGAAAAACCCGTTTAAAGGTTGAAATCTATGCTTCAGTAAGCCTATCTTTGCGTCAGAAAACCTCACAATTCGTATATTTAAAAACCTCATATCATTATAATTCTAAGGATAGTATCTTCATTTTTATGGCAAAATCTCAAATTCGAAATTTTAACTAAATTTTTGGTACCGAGTCCCCTTAATTGAAACATTTTTATAAAGGTAAATTAAAGTTCAATTTAGCAATAAAGATAGTAAAAGACTAGAAGGAACATTAATTAATGAGTTAAGGACGCGTATTGTTTTATCTGAGTTGCTTAAAAAGTGTGAAAGATAGTGGGAACTATATATTTTTATATCCTTACATTAAATAAAGGGGGGCCTCGGCGGCCATCGAAAGTTCAAAAACCGCTGCTCAAGAATCGAACTTCCTTCTCTCTCGTAGTGGGTGGTGGGGGGCGACCCCGAGGTAGGAGGGAGATGACTTCCAACATACCATGTTGATTGAAAGGGTTCCTTCAGGCAGGAGTGTCCGCAAACGAAACAAGCGGAAGAAGCGAAACAAAGAAGTCTGTTTACCAAAACAGAGAGAGCGAACCGAAACCGAAACTCGGGTCTCGGTTGGCTGCGAGCGAGAGGTGTTGTTGAAAGATGGGGGCTCGGGATGCTACCCGCACTCTTTGGGAGCTCATCGGGCCTTCTAAGGCCTATGGCTCAGGCCCGTAGCCAGGAATTTCCCTTTGGTGGGGCGCCCACTTTTTCAGGGGGGGGGGCAAGCGAGTTTTCAGGAGGTTCATAGGCGTAGGTTCAACTGTTTGACTGGGGCACAAAACCCATAAGACCCTCAGGCCTAGGGAGCTGTTACAAGACTTTTGTTTCGGGAGGAGTTAGGTCCTAAATTTTTCTAGTTTTACCTTTTCTGTTTTCTTAAGTTTTCCTTTTTTAAATTTTAGAAATTTAAAGCTTAAAGTAGTTTTAGCCCATTTTTAGATCCTTTGGGTTAAAGTATAGAAGGAACTGCTCCATGTAAGCTCCAGAATTGAAAAGGACAAATCGAAAGTCGATTTTGATCACTCCCTGTTAATCTTTAAATAGCCATAATTTTATAAAGGGTGTCAACCTAACCTCCTTTTTCACTCAGTTCTAGGGTATATAGAAGTTTATTTCGGTAGGGGCCTAAAAATATTAGTTAGCCCCTCCCATGCATATTTAATAGATTTAATGTAGTTTGTTAAATACATTTTTGGTTGAATTTTCATCTAAGAGAACTTCATCAATTCGTGTGATCTGTTCTCATATTAATATCAGAAGTTTGTTTTTTGTAATAATGGGAGATACAAGTATGATAGGGGGGTCTGGGGGTCCTCCCCCAGAAAATTTTTGGAAACTTGACCCTAAAAACAGAGTTTTTAACTGCTTTTGATACTTGCAGACCAAAATTAGGACGTATATTTTTAAGTAGAATTTTTGATTTTGATGAACTGTGTGAACTGAAAAAAATTGTGAATAATAAAGATTTAAATACAAATGGGGGTATGGGGGCCCTCCCACTGAAAAAATTTTGAAAATTTAACCCTAAAAAACTGGGTTTTAACTTAACTAGAAGGAAATAAAGAAGAAGGGGGCAGCTGCCCCTCCCTGCCCCCATGACTGTGCTTATGGATAGAATTTGTGAAAATGTTCTAGGGGGGCAAATGAAGATGCCAGGGGGGGCTCAGCCCCCCTGTAGCTACGGGCCTGCTATGGCTCGGCTATTCGTACAGACCAGTGGTTCCCAAAGTGGGTTCCACGGAACCCTGGGGAGGGGTTCCATGGGACAAACTTTATTTCATTAAAAAAAATTAGAATGAAATAAGAATGGACAGCTCCGCTCCCCTTTTACCCAAAAATGTTCTCAAAATGAGTTTAAACCTTACTTATACCAGTCGAATTTCAAAATTTTTTTCTGGGGGAGTACCCCCAGACCCCCCCCCACGCTAACAAGGGGATCTTGTGCGATACTTTTTGGAAAATCCCTACCATTTTTACATTTTTTGTTAAAAGATAAAGGTTAGGGTCTGGAAAATTCTCCCCTTGGCCCCAAAAAGCTTCTTAAAATGAGTTAAAACTCTACTTTTACAAGTCAAATTTCAAAATTTTTCTGGGGAAGGACCACCATACCCCCCAGCGGTACTAGAAGGGGATCTTGCTTGATACTTTTAGAAAATCCCCAAGAATTTTACATTTTAGCCAAAAGGTAAAGGGGATTGTCTGGAAAAGTGCCCCCTCCCTAGGCCCGTGCTAGATCCGCGCCTGGTTTCATTTAATATCATATTATGTATTAAATTTTGAAAAGTCGTTGATTAAAAAATATTCAGGGTTCCGCGATCATCGGTAACAAATTTGGGGGTTCCACGACCAAAATAGTTTGGGAACCACTGGTATAGATATAGGCGTAACAAGGAGGTTATTGGATATGTAACCCCCCATTGACATTGGGGCCGTTCAAATATTACGTAAACACCTAAGGGGGGAGGGGGTTCGCTCTTTGCTTATTTTTCCTGACAAGGGGGGGGAGGGGATATAAGATACTGCATTTTCGAAAATCCTCTCGTTTGTTGCATAAATAATTTCAAAACTCAACCAAAAATAACTTTAACAAAAAATTGAATTAGGAAATCTGACTTTTCTTTTCTGAAAGGAAATCTGACAAGCACTTTTTTCTTCGGCCCCCCAAACAATTTGAAATTTTAACCCCGAAAAGTAGTGTTTCGACTCATTTTCGAATCCTTAGGGTTACACCCGAAAAGGACAGCTCCTTAAATATAAGTCACCTTATTTTCAAGGAGAAAAAAACTTTTTTTTTTAATTTCCAATGGGCGGGTACTACTGGACATTATCCATTTACCACTGAAATGCCCTAAGAAGTACCTACTTAGCGTTACCCAGCGAGCACCTGTGGACCGAAGCCACGGAGGTGAGGTACTGTTACCCGCGCCACACACACATTTACTAGCACAACCCCTTTTTACAGGGGGGCCACATTCATTCATCACACAAGGACAGAAATTAACATCCATGCCAAACGGGGATTCGAACCCCGGACGTACGGCTTCGCAGTCAGATACGCTAACCACTCGGCCAGCACGTCGGCAGGAGAAAAAAACTCAGTACTTACTAAAAGGGGTGTCAAAATTTCGAGGGGGTCCGGCAGTTTCTTACGTAATTATGGTGGGGGGGTTGAGGTTTGCTTATCTTTGCTGAACAGGGGGGAGGGTTAAAAATGGCCAGAAAAGAGCTTACGTAATATTTAAACCAGCGGTTCCCAAAGTGGTCCATATGGACCCCCAGGGGTCCACAGCCATTTCCAGGGGGTCCACGGGCATGAAAATGAAAATTGGGGGTCCACAGCAACTTCTAGGGGGTCCACGGGAAAAATTCATTAAAATGAAAAATTTGGATAAGTTTAAAAAATTTGGTCTTTTTTATAATAAAATTATAGAAATATGAAAAGTTGGTTATCACAGAGTCCTCGCAACGCGAGCAGGGGCAATGGAATCTTTTCTCTCTTACAGAGGTGGAGAGCCCCCGAACAGAGTGATTTGAGGTTAAACCTCAGTCGTTGAAACCTAATGTCCTCGCTCCCCAGGTTCATCCCTTCCATTAAAAGCATGTTGGAATATTCCAGTTTTCCCTCTCTGTATATTTTATAGTATCTTCACATAATTCCTATTCCCTACTTATATTTTAAGAAATAATTATTCAATAAATTAAACTTGAAATGTGGATTTTATTACTTGTTTCTATAGCAATAACATTTTAAAAGGAGGGTTTTGATGAACAAAGGGTGCTTAGGCAATACGTTTTCACATTTTAAAAACCTTTGAAATATTTTTTTTATATATTCTGATTAACCGGACGCTAGAGAAAGTTCTATGATAAATTGTCAAAAATAAATGTTGTATTAATAAAAAATTTAAACATTCAAACTAACACTATCATTTGACTTCTGTTACATTTAGCCATAGCCATTGGTGATAATTTTCTCATGTGTAACTTGTTAAACATCAATAATAAAGGCGTGTTTTCAAGCTTTGAACCCAGCTAATCCTAAAGTATCTAATTTTTAAAATTTAAATATCAGTTTTTTTTATTTTAATGTTATAATATTTTTCTATTGAATATTTTCATTTTATTTCTCCTTTTGGTGAAACTTTACTATCAGTATTTTTTATACCGTGGAACTAATATTGTTTTTCAAAATTTATAAATGCTGTTTAATCATATGTAAATGATTTAATTTTTAATGTATGCATGAAAGGCAACTAATTTCATTATTGCAAAAGCATTTTCTTTTCAATTTCATAAATTAAAACTCAATTTCCATAATATATAATTTGATTTCTGTTCATAGTTGAACTTAATTAAATATTGTTTGTTTCTCATTCATTTATTAATTTTAATTATTTCTGAAGTTTTATGATTTGGTTGAATGGGGGGAATAACTCACTCATAAGCCATTAACTTTATTAACTTTGACAAGTTTGCCACCAAAATTTTTATTAAAACTAAAAGTTTTTGTGCCTTGAAACGTAATGATATTAAAGGTTTAGATTTGTTTTTAGTTTCCTACATTTTAAATGTTTGATTTTTATAGTTTCACTAAAAATTTTGTTCAACCATATCATTGGCACTTGAAACACTTTAAACAACCTTCTTTTATCAACACTTGAAAAAAATTACAAAATTTATGCGTAGTTTAGAAATATACAACATCATAAACATAAGATTTTTAACTACTTTTTGAAAGGTCCCTATCCCTATAACAGGGGGTCCACGGGGTACGAAAAATGTCGTCAGGGGGTCCACGAGCCAAAAAAGTTTGGGAACCCCTGATTTAAACGGTCCCATTGTATCTGTAATCGTCGGTATCTAAAACGGAGTTGCTGGTATGATTGCTGACGTCATCGTACGGTGGTGTATTAACTTAAGCGTTTTCAGTCACGTGTTTTTTTCTCGACTTTTAAATTAAAATAATTAATTACTTGTACATTTTTTTGAAAAATTGACTAGATATTTCATTTTACCATACGGAACACTTGAATGTTTATGAAAAAAATATGACACATACAACTTCCTTTTTGTCTGTGCTCTTCAAAAATGCGATATTTAAAGCACTACAATGGGACCATCTCAGGTGACCAGACGTCCCGCTTTTCTTATTAGGTTTCATCAAAAATGATGAAAAACGTTTATTTTTTTTTTCAACTTTTTGGGGCAACTTTTCAAAAGTTCCTACTATTAGTAGTCTAAATTATATTATTGGGGGTCCTCCCTCAGAAAATGTCCGGGAATTTGACTCTGAATAACCCATTAGGTTAATAAATAGCCGAAGAAATAAGTTCTTTCATATGTTGGTTGATTTAAAGATAAAATTTTGCCTTTTTTTTCTGAAAATTTTTTTGACTTACAAGGAATGGTCCTTTTTGATGTGGACTAAAGGGTCTCAAAATGAGACAACAAATAGACCAACAATAAATTTCAGTTAATAAAATTTAATTTGAGAACATTTTTGGGTCCCAGGGGGGCACTCTGGGCAGTGCCCCCCCTTGGATCCGAGTCTGTTTATTGTAGTCCCCCAATTTTTCCTGGGGTTCTCAATCTTCACTAAATTTTGAAATTAAGTGCACCAAAATTAAAACGTAAGTTACCTTAACGTATAAAAAGTACTCGTAATAGAAGCTCAGAAATAATGTTGAGTCAACCCCCCCCACCCGAAAAAAAATTCCGGCTCTCTATTCGTCCCATCCATTTGTCGAAATCGCCACCCCTCCCTCCCTTCTGCTTTCCTATTAGCAGAGAAGCTAACCCAACAAGCAGCGAAGCGGGGCAGTTCAGTTGGTGGGGGAACGAACACAAAGACCCTGGATGGACGACACCAATTCCAAAAACGGACCCCGCTGGTCCGAACGCGCCAATACCTCGCCGGCAATTCTTCGTGCAAAGGGGGGGACACTTTTTTGAGACTCGCCTCTAAGCCCCGCGCCACACTACAGCGTATCGAGTCGCTCGAATACGTAAATTAGGTAAGGGAGAAAGCATGGAGTTCAGCCTGAGACTCCCCCTATCTTGACAGGAATAGGGGACTAGCAGGGCTCACACTCACTTTAAAATATTTGTATCAGGTAAAACCAAGTTTTGTATCACAAAAAATGTCTTTTGTATCCAGTAAAACCAAGCATGAAGTATTGATAAAAAAAATCATGCAACTTCCTTATTGTGGCCAGAAGTGTCTTTGTTGAGAGCGATCGCCCCCTTGGATCCCCCACATATTGTTAAAAATCAACTATTTTCCTTCCGCATACACTCTCAAAACGATTGTATCAAAATTGAGTAAAAAGTACTCAAAAAGGCTCCGATCCAATAAGTACACAAATTTGAATACATGAATATACTCATTCTGAAAATGTGCATACTCAAAAATGAAACATCGTGAGCTCATTTTTGAGTATGCACATTTTGAGAAATGAGTATATTCATGTATTCAAATTTGAGTACTTATTGGATCGGAGCCTTTTTGAGTACTTTTTACTCAATTTTGATACAATCGTTTTAAGAGTGTATTCACTCCTTTCATCCTCTCCCTAATCCACTTTCTCCTCCCCTTCGGGTGGTCTGAAAAAAGTTCTTGACCTCACCCGTAGGGGGCCATCCATAAATTACGTGAGGTCTAAAAGGGGGGGGGAGGGGTTTGGAAAAATCTCACCAAGGGGGGAGGGGGGTCGATTGAAATCTCACGTCAACTTTTTAAGTTAGAAATAAACCATTTTTTTACGTTTGAGAAAGGAATAATACCACAGATAAGATACTGTGGTGATTTTAAGGCGGAATAATGTCCTTTTCCAGCATATCATTAATAATGGAAAAGTTTTAGGTGCTGTGAAGCACAAAATCCAAACGAATTGGATAGAAAATTATTCTTAAAGGTTGCAGGTAAATCTCACTTGGGGGGGGAGGGGGGGTCCAGCAAAATCTCACTAAATCTCACCAAGGGGGGAGGGGGGTCCAGATTTTGGAAAAAACACCTCACGTAATTTATAGATGCCCCCTAGAGGATAAATAGGGGAATGATCCGGAAAAAAAATCTCATTATTTTGAGCGTAAAGGTTCGCATTATCTCAGTAAAATTTTGATGGATGCAATCTTAAAACGACAGTTTCAAAACTGAGTTTAAAAATTACTCAACTGGCTCCGAATCAAATTTGACATCATGAATATGTTACGGGCAATGTGATAAAACTGACATTATTAATAATGCCTGAAGGTGGAGGAGGGCAATGTGATTAATTCAATGGCATTTATGAATGTAATTTATCACCTTGCCCGCCTCCACTCTGGGCATTATTAATAATGCCCATCAATTAATCACTTAGCCCCTAACATATATACTCATTTCTGAAAATGTGCAGATACTCAAAAATGAAACTTCTTGAGTTAGTGCATGACATTCTCATGAATCGGAGTTCGTAGATAGTCACTATTATTATAACTACTTAGCACGTCATAGTGACTATAGTCGCACTCCGATTCATGAGAATGTCATGCACTAACTCAAGAATGAGCTCATGATGTTTCATTTTTGAGTATCTGCACATTTCCAGAAATGAGTGTATTCATGTTTTCAAATTTGATTCGGAACCAGTTTGAGTAATTTTTAATCAATTTAATTATTAATAACGCCATCTGAATTTTTTGTTTAAAATTTTTAAACTCTATAAAATTCAATTTATATTTCAATTTATTTTCCCAACACCAATCTAGAATTATTAAAATGGTGCCTAAATTTTATAGCTATGGCAATGGTACTTCCATTTCTATTAATGCAATTTTTATTTCTGTTGATAACCCTTGGCAGCAAAGAGGGCAGAAAAATTTAAATGTTGTTTCTTAAATTGAAAATAAAGATTATTATTATTATTAAGAAGAATTTTTGTCTTGTCGAAAATGGTTTTTAATAAAAAACCAACCACCCTAATAACGTCTTTATTTAAAAACATATCTGAATGAAAATCCATCATATCATGTAAAGAATGAACTAACTTTATGTGATAAGTATTTTTATGACAACAGTACAAAACAATTCGAAAAATATTTTTGAAAAAAGGATTTTTGCTTACAATTTTGCATTTTTGACATAGAAATATTGTTGGAAAATGGCAAATTTTTTACCCTATACATACCTTCTTGAACAATTCTCAGAAGAAACATGAAACCTTTCAAGATCGTCCGTCTTTTTTAAAAATTAGTCAAACTTGGCTTAAAAATGCCTAATTCGAAAAATCAATATCTAAAAAAAGACAATGAAATTTTAACAGGATAGCGAAGCTCCCTGACAACTCCCCAAAAGTAAAATTCAAACATATTTCGGGGGAGAACCCCATTTTCACCTCTTGCATTATGGAATGACTTAGGTCGTTTTCTATGATGATAAACTAATAGTTTGAGATCTCGAGATGGAGATAGTATGCCCTGAAATTCCCCCAGAGTATAGCAAAGGGGTTAAGAAGGCTTAGAACAACCTCTATCAACAGGAGGGACAAAATGGGGAACTATTTTTAGGGAAATTAACAAACATTTTCTTGAGGAAGACCTCCCACTAAGTTATAAAAGGTAAAAAAAACGTGAAGAATTTTTTTAAAAATACAGTAGTACCCTTACCGTAGGTAAATAACCTTCATCCCGTTCATTTCGTTGGAAAAGTTTCATATAAAACTCTCCCCCAAAAATTTATTGATGGATAAAAAGGAGCCAGAATTCTGTGCGGCCAGCCATTTGACTTCGACCCACAATATAGTCCAGGCAATCTGTAACTTAACCGGTAAAAAATTGATACATTTATTTTTTCAACGGTTTTCGATTGGGAATGACCTAAGAAAGTAATAACATACTAAAAATCGGACAAAATCGGTCCGTGGGAAGTTTAATTTTTTTTTGAATTTTTAAAAAATGGCCGAAAAAAAATTTCAAAAAATCAAATAATAGAGATCGAGACTTGTGATACATGTTTATAGGCTATCTTTCAGTGCTGAATACGAATATTCCATTTAAATTTAAAAAAATTAAAATATCTATTTTTAAATTAATTTGAAAATTTCGATAATCGAAAAAATTAAAACACCCCTAAAAACCACAAAAAAACTAAAAAAGAAATATTTTCAACGGTTTTCACTCAGAAATAACCAAAGTAACAACATATTAAAATTTGATAAAAATCGGACGATAAAAATTTAATTTATTTAAGATTTTCAATTTTTTTTACCTCAAAAATCGACCTTTTTAAAAATTCCTGTCAAAAACTTTTGAGGCATTTGCCAAGGTTATTTTTCCATGGACATTGTAGTCATATAGCTATATAAACGAAAAAACCCAAAATTGATGGTTAAATCATTAATTAATTAATTAATTTAATAAAATGAACATTAAAAATAGGTGGAAATATTTTCAATCAAGATTAAACAGTTAATATTTCAACAATATTCAGTATCAAACAATTTAAAAATTAATTAAATTAAAAAGAGATAACAAATCTTGAAAAAATTTAATTTTTAAAAAAAATTTAAAAAAAATTTTGCTTTATAGACTTGTGATACATGTTTATATAGGCTATATTTTAATGATGATGTCGAAAAACAAACCAATTTTGGGGTAAAATTTTAAAAAAAGTGTGAAAAAATTTAAAAACAAACAAACTTAATAAAATATGAACTCAAAACCTCAGACAAATTACTACCCATTTCATTTTTGAAAACATTTATTCAAAGAAGCTCCTAGAATGTTTTTTTTCCAAAAAAATTAATTTAATTAAATTTTAAAATGTTTGTTAAAAAATTGTTAAAATTTTAACAATAGGCTTGTGATACATGTTTAAAGGCTAACTTTTAGTGCTACTGTTGAATATCAGGTCAATTTTGTTTTAGACTAACTATAACTAACTATATATTTTATATATATTTCTGTCAGTAGTAATTTAGTATTCTGTCAGTAATTTGTAAACTACTACTCTAATATTCTGTAAGTAGTTTTTTAATATTTAAATTTTCACTCTTTTTTCAAGTTCCACAACAAAATTGACCTGATATTCAACACTAGCACTAAAAGTTAGCCTTTAAACATGTATCACAAGCCTATTGTTAAAATTTTAAAAATTTTTTAACAAACATTTTAAAATTTAATTTTTTAAATTAATTTTTTGGAAAAAAAACATTCTAGGAGCTTCTTTGAATGAATGTTATCAAAAATGTTTTCAAAAATGAAATAGGTAGTAATTTGTCTGAGGTTTTGAGTTCATATTTTATTAAGTTTGTTTGTTTATAAATTTTTTCACACTTTTTTAAAATTTTACCGCAAAATTGGTTTTTTTTCTACATCATCATTAAAAGATAGCCTATAAACATGTATCACAAGTCTATAAAGCAAAATTTAAATTTTTTAAAAATTTAAAATTTTTTTTTAAAATTTAAATTTTTTAAAGATTTGTTATTTTTTTTAAATTTAATTAATTTTTAAATTGTTTGATACTGAATATTGTTGAAATATTAACTGTTTAATCTTGATTGAAAATATTTCCACCTATTTTTAATGTTCATTTTATTAAATTAATTAATTAATGATTTAACCATCAATTTTGGATTTTTTCGTTTATATAGCTATATGACTACAATGTCCATGGAAAAATAACCTTGGCAAATGCCTCAAAAGTTTTTGACAGGAATTTTAAAAAAGGTCGATTTTTGAGGTAAAAAAAATTGAAAATCTTAAATAAATTAAATTTTTATCGTCCGATTTTTATCAAATTTTAATATGTTGTTACTCTGGTTATTTCTGAGTGAAAACCGTTGAAAATATTTCTTTTTTAGTTTTTTTGTGGTTTTTAGGGGTGTTTTAATTTTTTCGATTATCGAAATTTTCAAATTAATTTTAAAAATAGATATTTTAATTTTTTAAAAATTTAAATGGAATATTCGTATTCAGCACTGAAAGATAGCCTATAAACATGTATCACAAGTCTCGATCTCTATTATTTGATTTTTTGAAATTTTTTTTCGGCTATTTTTTAAAAATTCAAAAAAAAAATTAAACTTCCCCCGGACCGATTTTGTCCGATTTTTAGTATGTTATTACTTAGGTCATTCCCAATCGAAAACCGTTGAAAAACTAAATGTATAAATTTTTTACCGGTTTGACCTTTTTTTTCAGTAGATTTACTGGACTACAAGTAGTTTAGAAGTTGGAAACCTCTGGGTTGAACATGAACAATAACATTAAGCTGTTCGTCCTGTTTATAATTGCTCAACTGTTTTGAAATGCCTAAGACTAGAAATATTGTGTACAAACAGCCATTTAAAATAGTTATATGATAATAAAAATTTGGCGATATTTGGATTTTTAGTGTCTAAAATAATTTGATGATTTTTAATGGGATTGATAATAGAATTTAACAACTGATGAAAAAATGTGTTTTAACCCTACAATGCATGATTTTTTAAATTCACTTGAAAATCATATATCGCTCACTCCTTTCAAGAACGTCATATCTCAAAAAACCTAAATTTTCAGGAGAGGCATTTGAAAGTTTAGAATTGCATAGAAATGCATTGAAAATAAATAATAAGAATCTGGTTAATTTCTTTACTATTCAGTTTAAAAATATGATGGTTTCGCAGGGTTGTAGTACTCCTTCAGAGCTTTCCGAAAACAGTCATAACTAAATATCGTTGATTTTTGAGATATGACGTTCTTGAAAGGAGTGAGCGATATGTGTCTTCTATTATGGTATAAATTAGTAAAAATATACTAAAAAAATTAACTTAATTTTTTTGTACTTTTAAATGACAAAAAACTTTGTCCTTGTGAAATTAATTGTGAAGTGAAATAAAACCAAATGATCTAAAAATATAAAAAACAACTTATCTTTTCAAAACAATTTCTTTTCAAGCTGGAAAATTTTTTTATTTCAATTTATATGGTTCTTTTATTTTGGCTTTCGTCTCACTAGCTACTAACAAATGTCTCAAAATAGTACCGTTGCTGCCAATCTAAAGTGCTATAACAATGAAATGTTATATTTATTGTACTTATTGAATGGTGTTGTCGTTTGGAAATGGAAGTTCGAGTAGAAAATGGGGAAAAATGTTGTGTTGCCAAATGGCAACAGTATGCACTGTAGGATTAATTATTGTTTTAATGCTGTGTTTTAAACAGCTGTAAATGTAACAGTCCTTTTGCGAGAAAATTTCACCACAATGTATGTACCACTGCTACAGTAGAATCTCTTATAAAATTCAGCTGTCACCTTCAGAAAGAGTTCGCTTTAACAAAAGTCCCTAGTAATCGCCAAGTTGGTACTTTTGTATTACCAATAGTTATAGCAATTGATATTTGTTTTGTTTACAAACAGATTGGCTCTTGAATTGTGCCAACTTGGCTACTTTTATGGACTTGAGCCAAAGTTGAGGTTTTTATAAGATTTTCTACTGCACTCTTAAAACAACAGTCTCGAAACTGAGTAAAAAAGTACTCAAACAGGCTCCGATCCAAAAATACTCAAATTTGAGAACATGAATACACTCAAAAATGAAACATCATGAGCTCATTTTTGAATTCAAGCTCAAGATGTTTCAATTTTGAGTAAGCACAAATTCAGAAATGAAGTACATTCATGTTCTCCAAATTTGAGTATTTTTGGATCGGAGCCCGTTGGAGTACTTTTTTACTCAGTTTTGAGACTGTTGTTTTAAGAGTGTGTATTTTGTTTTTCTGCAACTAAGTCAAATGAAGTAAATCTCATCAAAGGAGGTTAATAAAAAAAGCAGTATCTAAGAAATATATTTTTATATGCCTATAATAAAATCTTTTTTTTTACACAGTATAAAAAGGTGTCCGAACAACAGCATTAAAAGAGTATTAAGTATTTCCATTCAACAAAAAGCAAGAACAGGTAACTTCATGAAAAAAGAATAAATAATACAACCTTTGAGAGAGAAGAGTTCCGTTTAGGGTTCTATTCCCAGGACAGTATAACGGCGGATTTACAGCAAAGCGTCAAAAGCGAAAAAATGATCTAATATCAATTTCACGCTTCCATGATATTCACGGGCATGGGCGGATTTAAGAAGGGTCATGAGGGGAAATGCCCCCCCACACCTTTTTGAGAAAATTTTATTTTTATAAGGGAAAATCATGTTTCCAAAGCAATCAGGGACAGCTTGCCCCCCCCAAGGTTTCCGTTATGCCCCCCAGGGTTCAAGGGCTGCTGCATAACCAGTTTTTTGATTAATTTAGGAAAATAAATTCAACTTGTAATTGAGGACTAGATGGCTGTCATTTCGACATGGCATATGTGCTGCCATCTAGTAGAAATGAAATAACTGAATAGTATTTTGCAAAATAAATTATTTTTTTCTTATTAGGCTTAGTTAGTTATTCAGGCTAAGTGTGAATATAGCTAGGCCATGTGTGACAACTATTATATCTAGTTAACAAGAGATACTTTTGAGTATAGATCTCAGTAGCATACTCGACCACACCATCTTATAAAAATAACAACTTTTTGTAGTTAAATAAATACATAAGAAAAAACTTTACAAAGTCATTGTTTAGCCTCCATCATGTTCTAGGAATATTTGTTACCAATCTGTTACATAAAGTAATATTGAGTTACTAGAACACAATAGTTATGAATTAATGAGTTACTAGTGCCTTACATTAATCACTAGTATGCACCTTACAATCTTCTGTTTCCATTTTCAAGCTATTGGGACCCTCCCTTAACTCTGCTTAGCCATAAACTAGCTATTGCTGCATATTGCTTTAATGATTTCGGTATCAGGTTAGCCTGTACAGAATCTAGTCAGCCATGGTAATCAGGTTGAAATTTATTTATTTAAACGACCCAAACTTGGATTCTCCATAATTCTTTCCACTCATTAAGGAAAAAGTTTTTAATGCAATCAGATTTTTTCCGTTTTCAGGAGAGAGCGATTTATTTAATTTTAGAGGCCTTCATTTTATTTGACATATTAAAAAATGGATGACTATTATAACTAGTCACTGAGCTATAAAACAAACTTTTGTGTTATAGCTCAGTGGGTTACGTTTACATTATAGTTACTAGTAAGCCGAGGCATAATTATTGAACATCTGACCATAATGCTTGGTAACCAGAGTAGGATATTAAAGTAATTAAAAAATGATGTTTTTTAAAAACAACATTTACATTACTTTCCATTCATTTTAATGTGCATTTTGTAAGTTTTTTTTTGTTTTATAATACTGCCGGTTGCCACATGTTTTTTTGGCATTGCCAAATAGGGTGATAATTCATTTTCTAGCAACCCAGCAGATATACTGGGTGGTGGATTATGATGCTAAGAGAAAAGCCAAAAAAGTCACCAAGAAGAGTGGCACCCGGTTGTAATACAGCACCAGTTTTTTTTATTTTAAAACTGGTGTTATTACTGTAACAGGGTTAACTGTGTTATTTTGTGCTTTTTTTTGGGGGGGGGTCAGAATCTTGTGAAAAATAATGTGCTTGATGTTTTTTTAATGATGAATAGCTCTTCAATAGCTATCAGACACTAATAAATTTGGTGGAAAAATTATTTGACAATCTTGTCAACTAGACCCAGTAAATTGCTTTGAACTAAGAAAGCAAAAATCAAACACAAATACTGATTCTCTCGAGAAAAACTACAACAAGTCTATGTTTTCCAATCAAACGTAAAAACTTCAGCAAAAATCTAAATCGAGGATTTATTTTAGAAAAAAGAAGCCATAAAAAATCAGTTTACTTACATTACTTGTAAAAATATCTAAACCTAAAATTTAGAGTGCATGAAATAGCACAAGTCTTTATAAAGAGCTCTTGCGCCATTTTTCTCCCATTTAATCACTCGAGAAAATAACCCCAATAATGGTTCACGGTGATTCCCAATCTTGGCACTTCTATAGTCTGTGTAATTAAAATAGGCGTCATCAGTTGAAGTTCGTCGTTGCCTAGGTAACGAAGGAGAAAACATAAAAAAACCACGGCAACGCACAGGGGAAAGGTGTGGAGACTGGGGAAATCACGTGACTTTTCAACTGCCGATTCTAATTACACAGACTATAGTGTTTTATAACATTACTCTCTAACTGAGAGAATAGCAACAACCTGTAACGGAACACTCTCCACTTCAAAAGCGTTCACAACAACATCATCATATATATCTCTGTACATATTATATATTCAACCAACATATATTACATCTTTGTACAAGTTCCAACAAGGCAGTAACGTTTCAGATCTATCTGAAATGCAGGCGGGGCCTTCGCAGGGAGAAGTAATAACATACACATCTATCTGACGAGGGGGGGGAAGCGAGTTAACTTCGAAGTTGACAAGAGTGGCTTCAATGTAACAAATTCGATTACTTTTAGCGTAATTTGCGAGATTAATTTTTAAGTCAAAGCCATCATCTTTGCACTTTCGCCAAAAGAATTGGAGCATTCAAAAATTGAAGTACAGTATATTCTCGATATGACAAACTGTGTTGTGCAAAAACCCTCTATTTATCAAAGCAGACATTAGGGATTCCTTTTGTGTTAGCTGCCGTTTTTACGATTTTTTTGCTAAACCTTCATTTTAATCAAATTATTTTGGATCCAGAAATGATTTTTTCCCGTATTCAAAGTACTACTCGGCCAAATGGTAATTCTGTTTGTTACATACATGTGATTACTCTTACAATAAATTGGCGGAAAACATTTAAAAAAAATTCGATGACACCTAAATTTTCCTTTATTTTAAGTGGGGGTCCAATTGGCTTCTACTTCCTGATATTTACGATTTGATATGCTAGTCATATTTTTTTAGCTTAAATCAACTAGTTTTCATTTTATTTCGATTTTACTCAAAACTTATTACTGTACAACCCTTGCGGCTAGAGTTTTCAGTAAAAACACGATTGGAAAATAAGAAAGTGGACCTTCAATTTTGCAAATCGAATTGTTGGATCGAATTGGAGAATCACATGTATGTTGTTAGTAAATTAAAATATTTTGTTAGTTTGTAAAAACTTCTAATAATATTAAATTTAACAATTCAATAAGCAGCTAGACATTACATCATTAAATATGTGTACCTGAAGATAAGATTTTAAGTTAGTACAAGTAACCTATTTTTCTTCAGACCTCGATGAAAATTTTCTAAATTATTTGGACCCCAAGTAAAAATACTTTCCGGCCCTTGATTTAGATGTTCAACTCTAAAATGACTTCTTATGGCACTAAATAACCATGCTTAGTAATTATTTAGCCTTTGGAGGCCTTCCTTGCTGTACCAAAAACTATTCATCTCAAAGTGTTTGACTTTGTCAGGAGTTTGTCTAGGTTTTTTTAAAAGGTACCTATTTTGTGAAAATTTAGTGATAATTTGTGAAAGTTTTTCAGTAAATTTGTGAAAATTTAACTTTAAAACTACATGGAAATAATTTTTAAACATTAAAAACAAAAGAAATTCTGTCTTGAATGGTTAAAAAGTTAACTATTAAGAGAATATAGCTTTCTATAGGACTTTCTTTCAAAAATGTACTTTGTGAAGGTACCTTTTTTTTACCTAAAACTGAATTTGAGAAAGTACCTATTTATCAAATGGTGAATTTGTGAAGGTACCGTAAAACGGCAGTAAAATTGCCTTGCACAGACCACTGTTTGTCAATATCGAGAAAAACTGCACATCAAATTAAAGAAGGTATACTCATTTTTTTTTGACAATGGGTACCAATAAAAAAATTTGAATTACTACTCTTGTGATCTAGAACTAACCATTGCTACAAAGCTGGAAATTGCTGTATTATACTCAAACAGAAACGGTTTAACAGGCAGTCATGGCAGTTCTAGCGTTAGAGGACTTTTAAACATGAACTCGTTTACTCGATACAGTACATACCCTCCGACCAATCAGATGTCACAAATTATGAGTTTCTGAAGGATGATGAAATAAGGAGTTTTGAGGCCGATTCAAAGTTCTTTGATTTTGGTCCTTCCTTGCACACAAAAAGAGGGGCTATACCACAGTAGCGTCAGTTTCTGGCATTCACGAGGCTTTGGAACAACTCTTCTCGATCGACCTGCCACATAAAAAAAGACACAGGATGATACATTGCAAAAAAAAACACTGTATAAAGGACTCAATTTCATCAGTTCAGGTAACTTATTGTTTGGAGCTTTGAGCACTTTTTGAATGCTGAAGTGTTATATATTACTGTTACATACAGTTCGGAACCCAACAGGAAAACTACCAACTTCTCCAAATGTGCAAATCAAACGTCGTTTTTTTATTTTAACCTAATTTGCAGTTTGCCTTCTATATATTTTATTCTCCAAATATCTTCAACTAAAAAATTACACAGGGCGGCATAAAATCTAAAACATAGACAAATTCTTATAGGTATTTAAGTGATCATTCATTGGAAAACTAGTCAAACATTAAGTTGCAACGGTGTGTGTTCGGTTAGTTTTTATAGTAGTAGCACCAATGGGCAGTACCATCATTTTTTGAAAACAGAATAAAATGCATTTTTCCAGTAAAGGAAATAGGTCTAAATCCAAAAATCCACATGAAAAGTTTCAAAAAAATTTAGTTAATTAAATATTTAAAATTAAAATCGCCAAGCCCTTTGTCTTTGTTTAGGATAGAAGTACGTCACACCTGATTTGGCCAGACTTTAACGAGAAACCCAACAATGACTTTGATTTGTTTAAACAATTAAAGCATTTTATTCCATTTTCCGGGATGGAGGGCCGTGTTTGTTGGAATTTATTTCCATATGTTTCACTCTCTTCTTCGGAGAGCATCATCAGTGGTGAAAAGATCTACACTATTAAAATCCGAGAGTAAACAAACGTATATATGTAATGTGTGTGGGTGTGTATGTCCATCTATCTCCTCCGAAACCACTGAACGCAGAAGGGTGCCAGAGGTACCAAAAGACGCAGAATGACCTAGGGACCAGGAGTAGCCCATGTTCATTCCGAAATTCGAAATATTTTTCGAATTATTTGCGTTTTTCTGCTCTTTTACGCGTTTGCTCCATTTCTCCACTAGATTACACCTGCTTGACTCGCTATTGTAAATTAGTTGAAAACAACCAAATTAAATATTTTTAATAGGAAAAACTCAATAATTGTCCATTTAAAAACTACATTAGCTATGAAAACACCAACATAAATTAAAATAATTTATTTTCAAGCGTTATTTACCTTAATTTTAAGATAATTCCTTTAAAATAAAAATATTTATGGAAAAATATTTTTTTTTCATGTAACGATAGTTTTAAAAATAAAACATTGTTTCAAATGTGACGATTCACTAGACCTTTCAGTTTACTAGATATTTTATCACAGTTTCAAATTTTTTTACTTTGTTCACTAGGCTCAATAATTTACTTGACTTTTTATCACAGTTTATAATTTGGTACTTTATAAAGGCACCAAGATATTAAACATCATCAGGAACACCGAGATTGGAAAAAGTACCGGAAACACCGGGATTTGAAAATTAGCAAAAACACTTTGATATGAAAATTACTGGGAACACCGGGAAAGAAAAAATTACCGGAAATACCGGTGTAGAAAAATTACCAGGAACATTGGGATATAACAATTTAATGAAAAAAAAATCATATAAATGTTTATAAAAACTATTAAAAAAATTACGGAATAAAAATTTACCCTCTAACGCAATAATTAATATTGAGTATTCGTCTTATGCTACAATAAGTGGATGATACCAATCTGTGACACCAATGAAATATTTAAGGTACCACAAAATGGTTCCTGATGGAGAGAAAAGACGATTTAATTAGAGCTTCTCCAGTTCCGTGTATATATTTTCATTAATGGAGATGAATAGTTCTTCCAATCAGCTATAGCGAGCGAAGCGAGCAAGATTGCGAAGTAATCTTAGGAAAACTGCATCAGCAGTTCCCGGGGGAAGGTGAGCGATAGCGAGCAGGGGGCGGTAGCCCCCAAATTTATCTTTATACTATATTTTATTACTATATCTTTCATTATCGTTTCAAATTAATTACTTATTAAGATAGTGGGAAAACACCGAGAGAGGAAAATTTACCGGGAACACCGGAATATGAAAAGTGCGCCTTGGATACCGGGATCATAGAGGTAATTGCTGATCTACAAAAATAGAAATGTATTTGGAGAAGACTTTTTAAAAACTTATACACTTCACCCGTCCAAGGCTGTGGAAAAGGTGGGACAAGTGGTGACAGCAGATTAAATTGAGTTACAACAGAGTTTTTATTTATGTTGGAAAGACAGAATGTTATGTAAGAAAATTATTGAATTTTTCTTTTTCATATCTTTTCTTTCTTTAAAAATATAATATTAAAGTATGCATCGTGAAAACTATAATTAAATCTTTACTCGGCGCAACACATCGGGTTGCGGCTTCAGCTAGTCAACTAATAAAAATTTAAAACTGAAAAACCAAATAATAAACAATTCAAATAAAAGTAAGAATAATAAATAATTAGCATTCACGCTGTAATTGTTTATTATTTGGTTTTTCAATTTTTATTATTTGATCTTTTCACCACTGATGATGCTCTCCGAAGAAGAGAGTGAAACGTATGGAAATAAATTCCAACAAACACGGCCCTCCATCCCGGAAAGTGAAATAAATTACTCTTCAGGCAAGTTTTCATCAATTTAAATTAAAGCATTGTTTAAAATCAATGTATAGGATAGAAGTACGTCACATAGGGAAATTTGACGATTTAACGTCCCTTTTTAAAGTCAAACTTCGAAATTTCATAAAAAAATAAATAATCATCGTGATTAAAAACTTTTTGCGCATATATTCCGCTCTAGGGTACCTCTATCGAATAAAAAATAAAATTTTACCTCTTCGTCATCGGAGGAAGTTGAGGCTGGTGGCTCGAGGGGGAGGTGTCCGGCGTAGTTGGGGACTTGGGGGTCCGCCCCACACGTGTTCAGCAGAAACTCCACCAGGGCTGAGTTGCCCCCCTCCACAGCGTAGTGCAACGGCGTACGCCCACTCTTGCCTTCCTGCACACAACAACCTTAGGTTAGCGTTTGTCTCACAAACAAGAATACTGATATTCTTAGAATATAATACAGTAGAGCCCCGATTATCCGCGAGCGGATGATCCGCGAGTGCCACGAAGACAAATTTTTAATTACGAACCTTAAATTTTGGAAGAATTATACAATTTTGGATAGCTATTAAGATATTGCTTCGTAAAGGCATAACTAACCACTAGGGTGGTCCACATTCCTATGGGAAAAACTAAACTTTGTCCTAGACACAACGTCGCCCCCTCTTTTTTTTACATCTACCTATAGTATTATTCTGGCAAAGTTTCAACTTCCTACTTCAGTTTTAGGAGGGTGCTCAATGGCCCTAAAAAACTGCACATTTTAGTTTTTTTTTCGAAATTTTGGCTAAATTGGCTAAAAAATAAGTAAAAGATATATTATTTTGACACCTACTTTATTTATACACTTAATATATGATAATAAATTGAAAATAAAATAGTTACAAGCATCATTTTTTAAGTATGAATGTTAAGAAACAATATTGACGAGTTAGTTTTTTGTTGACTAGGAAGCAACAATTAGAAGGGCTGTTAAAGGGAATAATTGTTCAGATTGTGCAAGAGGCACCAAAATTGGTGGAAATATAGTTTAAAACATGCTGAATCCAAAATCAACCAGAATCCCCCTGGCGGAAGTGCCGTTTGGGACTTCCGGTCAAAAACAAAATGGCCGCCAGCGGGCCTATTTTCGGTTCTTTTAATAATAGAAAGACATTTTTGGGGGTCAAATATTATGCTTAAAGGGTCAAAAAATATGGTTCTGGTTAAAAAATATGCAATTTGTTTTAAAAAGTAACAAAATTTCAATAAAAGCTCAAAATAGTAATATAGTCCTATGACAAGCAGTTGCTTCAAAAAAAAAATTTTTTAAAGTCATTTTCTTCGACGGTTTTATATATTTTTGAGGTGCTGATTCCGAATATATCTAGTTCACTTTCACGTGGAAGGTCAGCTTCATATCAAAAAACGCAAAAATATGTGAAAAAATTGCAAAATTTTCACTTTATTTTCGGATTTTTTCGTATATTTCAAAAATTATTAGTTTCTCGAAAATTACTTGAATTACAAAGTTTAAGTAAACAAAATTTCCAACAAAATGCACTATTCAACTTTTATTTTTCAAAGAATAGTTTTGCTGTTATAACGCACTGAAAAACAGGATTTTAACACAGATGATTTTAACGCATTTTTGCGGATCCGGAGAAAAATTTTGAAAAATAAAAAAATAAACTAAATACAATATAATAAGACATATTGACGCTTAGGAACATCAGGCTTCACGAAAAAAAAATGTTTTTTAAGCACGGGAAGTCTAAAAGCAAATCCATAAAATTTTTAAAGTGTCAAAAAGAAGGGCCATTGAGCACCCCCTAAAAATAGGAGTAAAAAGCTAAAATTAAAGGAGGATGATACTATTGGTAAATGTAAAAAAATTAGGGGGCGACGTTTGGGCTAGCTTGAAAAAAGTTTTTTTGGACCACCCTACTAACCACTTTTAGTTAACAGTACATTATATTGTTTTTGTTTACTGTTCTTTATTTTAGTGATTTAGATGTAGTAGAGCAAAGGTTTCTGCTGTACTGTACATATTTTAAAAGTTTTAATGTCATGTTTTTTGTACAACAAAACATAGTTTTTATGCTGAAATATTTTTTTTTCATGTTTTCACCTCATTTTTAGTCTTTTTTCGGGTTATCCGCGATTTCCGCTATCCGCGGTACCCTTGCCACCCAATTCCGCGGATAATCGGGGCTCTACTGTACTATAAACAAATTACAGGGTGGTCCTGAATTCGTGGTACAAATTGGGTAGGGTAGGAAGAGTACATCAAGACGAACAAGAATTGGTATGATTAGGGGGTTGCAAGTGGATTTTAAGGGGTGAAAATTAGCAAAAAACCTCGCATATCTGGGCAGAAAGAGCAACTATTGTTCGATTCCGGCATTTATACATTCAACCAATTCAAATTTTTCATGCAAAGATGAGATTTAAGTGTTTATTCTAATCAAAAACAGACAAATAAATGAAACAGGTATGCATTATAGGTAGATAGACTGCAATAGAAAGTGTCAAGACGAAAACATCTTAATACTAGAGTCTAGTTGGTTGTTTTTAGTTTTATGGCACAAGGAACAAGAGTGTGACCAAGGAAAATTATAACTTTAATCTACCTATAATGCATGCCTGTTTGAAACGAGAATATCATAATCTAAAAGTAGAATAAGATATCTGAAACAAGGGGGTTGAAAAAACATTTTTCCCGTAAAAAACAAAAATCATATTTTTTAAAGATGTTTTTGTTTCAACATATTTTTTTTTACCCTCAACACAGAAATGCTACAGAAAACAATAGATTAATGAAAAACTCAAAATTGGATGAATATGTAGCACAAGTAAGTATTTTTAGCTTAAACTTGTAACATAACTGAAAGTCCTAGTCATAAGCTCACCTGGTTGTTGATGTCTGCCCCGTAGGTGTGCAGGCACTCCATCACTTTGGAGAAGCCCCCGGCTGCTGCGAGGTGAACGCTTGCCAGGCCTGCAAAACACGAAACAACTTTAATACTTTTTCTTTCCAGTTTGATAGGGGAGACCGGGCAGGGATGGGATTCGGGGTGGGATGGGACACCTTCAATAAATCTTATAATTAAAAATAAAATTAGTTTTTGAGTGTTTCACCAGGTAAAGCCACCATGACTTCATACTTGCTGCGGTTTACTATTTTAGTTGTAAGCTCCTACAAGTTCTAGTTTCAAGCTCCTACAAGTGAGTAATTAATGGTTTATATTGTTTTCTAAACGGAATAATGTATTCTTTATGAATAAATAGTTGAGTTAAGCCTAAAAGCTAGTTCTTTTGAAAGAACCTATTTTTTAAAACTGTTGCTACCAGGGTGGGATGGGACACCATGACTTGGGGTGGGATGGGACAAGGAAAACTCAATATTATACAAGGGAATAAACTGAAATTTATACAAGGAAAACTGAATTTAAAAAAAATATTCTTGCAAAAAGTGTCCCATCCCTCTCCGGTCTCCCCTATATTTCAGGGCATAAACCCCATCCTTTTGGTTGAACAGAAGTTGACTTTCTTTTCTACAATTTTAAAAATCAGATGAGAAATGCAGAGATTCCAACTTTCAATGAAGATTTAGTCATGTGTAGTAATGAACCCTTTATCTGGAAATCCGAAATCACACCCAACCTGATAATTGACAAGTTTTCTAATTTTATAAGTAGGTTAATTTTTGTCTTTAAAATATTTTTTACCTTGCACTGAGTTTACACCACTATACTTCACAGCAACGTTTCCTGAACCCAGTACGTCACTACGCGGAAGGAGAAAGTGATGAGTGAACACAAAGCCTGTTGGGTTGATAGGAAGAATTTCGATACAGGAATTATGATAAAAAGACCCTATTTATACATACATAGGCGGATCTGGAAAATGTTGTAACCTTCCCCTGAACCTAAAAGAATTTTCCCAAACCTTATGTATTGCTCCTATGGAGCTGGCAAGGGCTTTCCCCCGAACCAGGTTCGTAGGTTAGGGCACTTTTTCCAGGTCCGTACATAGGTTTAACAAAATAATCATATTTTAAAATTGACGTTCTTCTTTTCACTCGAAATTCAGACACCGCAATGGGAACTACTTTGTTAGTGACGTAGTAGGTTCAACTTAAGTTGCTGTCTTGTATAGTCCCTAAAGCAATGTTGAAACAACGTTTGTGGAGTAATGAAGATCCTGGATTTTGAATGATCCCCAAACTTTTTAAAGAACCCAACACATAGAAAACTTATTTTTCTTAAACACAGATTTTACATACTTTATCTATAAATGCATATTTTGGTATCTATTCATACAACACTCGAGTATCCTTATACAATGACTTTAAATTCAGTTTTTAATATTTTTTTTGTTTTGAGAATCCATTAAATATTTTTGGGCCCTTCTGTAAAAAAAAATTCTGTCATAGTAAAACCCTTTTTTAAGCAACTCACCGTCGTAGTTCTTGGCGTCGATGAGCGGCGAGAGGTCGGGTCGTTGTAGGGCGAAGGGCGCGTAGGGCATTCCCCGGGGAAGCTCCCCCTCCTGTATGTGTGCCAGAATGGCGCGCACGCAGTCCGCGTCGCCCCGGCGACACGCCAGGTGCAGCGGCGAGTTGCCGCCGCGGTCCGCCACGTCCAGCGACGCCCCGCCCACCACCAGCCGCCGCACAACGTCTGCCCGCCCACGCAGGCACGCCAGGTGCAGCACCGTCTGAAACACACAGCATAATTCATCAAATGTAAAGATTTCATATGAAATCTTATAATTAACTCTCTGAGGTAAGGATAAAAGTTTTCTTCCGGGCAATTAGGCCGTGGTCGAAAGGTAGATGTTAAAAGTCCAAACGTTTCGTCTGCAACTTCGGCTGACATTATCAATGGGAATAAAAGGCTAAAAATTTTAGAAAGTCAAAATTAAAATTAAGATTACTACTGTCTGCGTGGTCGAAGGTTATATACAGTAGGAACATCAACAACTGGATGCGATGCCACACCAGACTCAACAGCGATAACTGCAGCAGGCGAGTCCATCCTAACATCGATAGACGACTTCGGAAACGAACCACCAACCACAGCTGGCAAAGGTGCAGAGGTCGACTCCCGATCCGAACTCTCAGGCCTGTGACCAAAGGCAGCCAATACAGGAAACCACGTTCTATTCATTCTGAGACCCTCCTCCTTTCTATTGATGTTGTGAGGGTGCTTAAATATTTCAATAGCCTCCCTCTGGAGGCGCGTATAATAATGTGTTGTAGTAGACAAGACCTCTGTTTCGTCGAAGTTTATCGTGTGGCCCGGTGCAGATAAAACATGTTCGGCTATGGCCGATTTCTCAGGTTGCATAAGTCAGGTTGGTGGTTCGTTTCCGAAGTCGTCTATCGATGTCAGGATGGGCTCGCCTGCTGCAGTTATCGCTGTTGAGTCTGGCGTGGCATCGCATCCAGTTGTTGATGTTCCTACTGTATATAACCTTCGACCACGCAGACAGCAGTAATCTTAATTTTAATTTTGACTTTCTAAAATTTTTAGCCTTTTATTCCCATTGATAATGTCTGCCGAAGTTGCAGACGAAACGTTTGGACTTTTAACATCTACCTTTCGACCACGGCCTAATTGCCCGGAAGAAAACTTTTATCCTAACCCATCCGGTCGTGAAAGCCTTTGTTCTTAAACTCTCTGAGGTGTTTAAGGCAATTATTGTTTTAAGTACAGTAAAACTAATTATCCGAATCAATTGGGACCTAACCCCATTTGGATAATCAAAAATTCGGATAATTGGATTTTTCCCAGAAAAAGAGTATATAGGGATCTTAGCCAGCCATTACTTTTACGCAAAGAATCGGACCCGAAATAAGGTTTTCCATAGAACATTGCTGCAAAAAAACACTTGAAAACGGCATATTCAAAATCTTAGTTTGTACCGACTTCAGTTATTTATAAAATAACTTCTTTATCTTCATTTTTCAAGCAGACACAAAGTTTAAAAGGCAAGTTTGAATTCTGAAAGCGGTTCGGATAGTCTGTGATTCGGACAGTCGGATAATTGGAGTTCTACTGTAGTTAATTGTTTATAAGTAGACAGGATTTTAAATAATTATTATTTAAAAAAATTGACATGCAAACACTTAAAATTTTCTTTTCCCAGGTATTTTTTTATGATTTTCCAATTTCACTAACGGCAGGACAGAATTCCGTTTACAGACTTGTTAAGCAGACGGAATTCTGTCCTCGGGACCGAAGAGTGGAATTCACTGGGGTATATAAGAACTTCTTACCTGGAAGAGGTTGTTGGAGATGTCCAAGAAGTCAGGGTGGGGGACCAACTGCAGCAAAGGGTAGAGGACGTCCGAACGCGCTTCGACTACTGCCAGGTGCAAAATTCTGGAAAAGAAGCAAAAATCTGAAAACTGCACCAACACATTGATCACATTTGATCAACACACAATTTAACTTTAGGTAGGCTTACCATACGTCCAGGATTAATTTATACCCTGGACAGTCCGTAATTTTTAGTACTGTCCGGAGGTGAGGAAATTCAGGGGTTTCATAAATTTAAGACACGCGAGACATTTATGTTAAAAAATTCTAACCAAGATGTTTGAAATTCTGTTGTTTACTTTTTCTTATGTCCATATTCAGGGGTTGATCCAGACAAAAATTGGGGCCCTTTTGCTGCTCCTTTACAAAAATCCCCCCTCTTTAAATCTGCCCATTCACAAAAGTAAATTCATAAAAACGCCCCTTTCATGAAATTCAAATTAGCTTCAGTGATAATTCGCAAGAAAACATTCACAAAATATTTGAATTTTTCATGGTTTGTTGTGAGTCTATTTTACTTTCACGCACTGATCTGCTAACTATCACTACTTCAATTTTTCACAAAAAAAATAATGAAATGGACCCCAAAATATAAAACCTGGATCTACCCCTGATATTAATTTAAAACTTTACTTCCTACTGTGAATTTTTGTTGAAATTCAGCAAAAAAAAACACAAGTTGTATAAAGGGTTTCAAACTGGAGGTTCCTTCTTTCATGGGTTCAGAGGGTGGTGTCAATGAGAAAGATTGCTAATAGTACGGGAGCTGGCGTTAAATTTCAAATACTCATCTGCCCGTACACGATTTTGATATGACAGGATAGTGTTAGTGGTGCTGATTACGGAATCGAGCGTCAGCTGGTCAGGTAGCGGTGGGTTGAGCGGGGGGAGGGGGTCAAAGTCGCAAAAAAAAGTAAAAAAAAAACTCATCTGCCCGTGGATGAAACTTGATGGAGATGGTAATTTAGGCCTTCCTGAATACAAAAATGACCGTCAGCTGGCTGGGTCGTGGTGGAATGGCCGTCAGCTGGTCAAGTGAACTTGCAAAAAAAAGTGAAACAAATACTCATCTGCCCGTGGATGAAACTTGGTGGGGATGGTAATTTAGACCTTCCTGATTACAAAAATAACCGTCAGCTGGCTGGGTAGCGGTGGAAAGACCGTCAGCTGGGGCCTCAAAGTTTAGCGAAACGCGTGCTTTTAGTCCGACGCGCCCGTGAATATACGGGCATGCCGCTCTCTGCCTGTGTCTGAGGCGTTTCGGAACAACGGTCGAAAGGTTCTGAGCTTTCTTTTGCTTTGCGCTCGGAGCCTTTCGACATTTTACCATTCATAACATGTTTTTCTGAAATAAAAAAAAATTTTATAAACAGGTTTATGAACATTTTTGCCCAAAATTTTGAATATAACAAATAGTGCATGTGACCGAGTTTTTCGAAATTGAAATAAAGCTCACACAGAAATTTTAATTTGGAATGATTGTCTTATTTTCCTATTTTACCTTCGGGACAAGTAAGTTTAAAAATGACCCAAATATAGAGACTATATACGTTGGAATGTCGGATTAAATTTAATTTATATCACAATAAATTAAATTAACATAATAATAAAAATAAATTAATGATAATCATGTTATAAGGAATTAGACTTGGAATCAAAAACCAATAAAATGAAAAAATGTTCTAGTTTTTATTTACATTTTTTTGATAACGTTAATAAATGTTTTCATCAAAACATTTAAGTACATATCTTGGAAACTCACCATTTGACAGCTGTGAAAACTCTCCACGGGGGGGCAAGAACACAAAGACTTGAATTGCAGAGGGCCATAAACTTCAAGGGGTGCACTTAATTGGTTTCGCGCGATAAGGGAGGTTGAAAAAGGATTCTCAGTAGGTGTATCGTAGAGGGTTGTATTTTCAATGGACACTGGACCAACACCTGACAAAACAGACACGCCCTTGACAGTTTTATGACTTGTACCCGGCTCTTTTACAAACCCATTATCATTGATTATACTACCAATAAACTACAACTGGTATTATCACTGGATTTTATTTGTGTATAATTAGGTGGTATATGATGCAAAATGTTATTAATTACGATTATATCAATATGAAGGGGGATTTTAATATATATTTTATTTTCATACTTAAGAATTCAATTTCGAAAAACTTGGTCATATGCACTATTTGTTTTATTCATAACTAGCTGATATGATATGCCCCGCCTTGCACGGTTGGAGTTATAGCTTTAGGATTTCTTTTTTAAAATTTTCAATATATTTTATACCTTATTTTACCAGGTGAAAGGTATTAAAATACATCCACTTGTCATATAATTTTTGAATGATTTCTACATTTAACCTCATGATCCCCATATAAAAAACAGAAAAAATTAGAAAAAAATATCCCAAAATTACTTAAATTATGCCCATTTAGAACCCGTGATTAATTATACAGGATTTTAATCAACTTTTCTGTGAAATTATTCAATAATTAATGCATATTCCATGTGCAATAAGAAAAAAATCAATCTTTCTAGTTGAAAGGACTTTAACATTTTCAATAGGTGTTTTTTTTGTAAACCAACTTTCTTATAGCTACAATATAATCGTCTTTTGATTTACATTTTCGTTTCCATGGAGACTATTAAAGACAATGATGCTATTCCATGAAACATTTTATTGAAAAGCTAGATGAACTTTCAAATAAAAATATTTTAAAATATAGTTAATTGCCAGTTTTAAAATTTAAATTTCATTTAATTATATTTTTAGATTAGTATTATAATTTTTAAACGGACATATCTAGTTATTCTTTTAAAAACTTGTATTTTGCATTATGTTTTTTGTATCAATGGGGTAAACAGATCTCTTCTGGAGGAGAAATAAAGCTATTTCAGCAAAATGACCATAAAAAGGGTCAAAGAGGGTCAAGGGGTCAATTAAAGTTTTCGAAACATAGCTTATGTTTTTTCTTGAGATTTTTTTGGTTGGTGCAGATCGGAAGTAAACTGTGTATTTGTATAGAAGACACACACAAACGATTTTGGACAAATGTTCATAAACCTGTTTATAAAAATTAGTTTTTATTTCAGAAAAACATGTTATGAATGGTAAAATGTCGAAAGGCTCCGAGCGCCAAGCAAAAGAAAGCTCAGAACCTTTCGACCGTTGTTCCGAAACGCCTCAGACACAGGCAGAGAGCGGCATGCCCGTATATTCACGGGCGCGTCGGACTAAAAGCACGCGTTTCGCTAAACTTTGAGGCCCCAGCTGACGGTCTTTCCACCGCTACCCAGCCAGCTGACGGTTATTTTTGTAATCAGGAAGGTCTAAATTACCATCCCCACCAAGTTTCATCCACGGGCAGATGAGTATTTTTTTCACTTTTTTTTGCAAGTTCACTTGACCAGCTGACGGCCATTCCACCACGACCCAGCCAGCTGACGGTCATTTTTGTATTCAGGAAGGCCTAAATTACCATCTCCACCAAGTTTCATCCACGGGCAGATGAGTTTTTTTTTCACTTTTTTTTGCGACTTTGACCCCCTCCCCCCGCTCAACCCACCGCTACCTGACCAGCTGACGCTCGATTCCGTAATCAGCACCACTAACACTATCCTGTCATATCAAAATCGTGTACGGGCAGATGAGTATTTGATTTTAACGCCAGCTCCCGTACTATAATATGAATGGGCAGATTTAAGGGGGTGCAACGCATCCCCAACTTTTTGAGAAAATTCCATTTTTATAGGGGGAAATCATGTTTTCAAAGCCATCAGGTACAGTTTGCACCCCCAAGTTTTCCAACATGCACCCCCAGGGTTCACCATCTAAATCCGCCCATGCTAATATGCAATGTTAACTTTTTCACCACCACAATTTGATTTTATTGGTCACATTTGTGTGTCATAAATTGTCACATTTATGAGTCTCACTGTGCCTGATTGATCAATTTGATTGGTTTAGTTTTATTGTCAAGTGGACAAGTTGTTGGACTCGCATGTCCCCAGTATTTAATTGAGGGCTTTGGAGCAAGAACCAGGAACCTCTAATTTCAAACCAGGTCAGGGGTTCATGCACGTTTTTCTGCCAGGGTCCTGTTGCAGGAACTTTGTGAAAACAAAGGGGTTTTAATATAACCACAGCTTTCATAAGTTTTAAAATGGGCCCCAAAATATGGTAAATTCCATTCTAAAACAATTTTCAAACCCTTTTTGATTTTAGGACTTTAGGAAAAGCCCATTTTTAAATATTCAAATTTTTTTTTTGAAGGAATTCGAAATTTGTGATCTACTATTGATCTCAAGAATTTTGTGATTCTTGATTTTTACAAACTTTTCACAAAATTATAAAATGTAACCCTGGCAGAAAAACCCGGATGAACCCTTAAGGAGGGTTTTGTTTTGACTCCCGTATTTATCCTATCTTACGCAGAGTTTATTTATTATACAGCAACCCTAAAGCTCACCAAAAAATCATCTATAGTAAATTTGAATTAAAAGAGGAAAAACCTGGCACCAACAGCCTCAAATAATTAATTGAGATGTTTTAGCTCCATTAGCTTTACATTGGAGTTAACTCACAGTACCTCAATTTGATAGGACAATTTAGTCACTCACGTGTCCCCATCTTTGTCCTGGGCAAAGATGTCCTCTAGGAGGAGCTTGCGTGGCTCGGGCTGCTCCATTGCCACCTCGCAGTCTGGCACGAGGCCGCTGTCAAAGGTCGGTTCCAGCTTGCCCCCAGACTCCCCAAACTTGCACTCCCCAGACTTGTAGCCGCAGTCACCGGAGTCGAAGGTCATCGAGATGGAACTGTCCGTGTCCTTGGCTTCCACCCCTTTCTCCTTTTGATCAGCCATCTCTCGGACTTCCGTAGCAGTGTCCCTACGGATCAAAAGAATCGTTTGATTTGATTCCAACCTGGAATCGATTCCTTATAGTAGGGGAGCCCAGAGTGTTTTTGGGGATTTACTCGAGCGCGTCAGATAATCATAGGGGGGGATACCTTGCATGCTTTTGAGTAACTCCACCAAATATAAGCTCTCTATGTAAGGGGGTTTGTCTAGAACAGCCCGTCAGATTTGTAAAAAAAAATTAGTTACATGGACATACTTGAGCGCGTCAGATAAAGATAAGGTAAGTTAGTTACCAGCTAAAAAGTGTATACATTTTTTAAAATCTGCTGATTTGAGCGGTAGGCAAGGGAGTGGGAGGGTTACAAAGTAAAGCCAAGACTGGTAAGACGCTATCGCTCTTTTCGAGAAAAATGCACGAAACAAAATGTTTATAGACTAGTAGCCAGGAAACTAGTCTCAACTAGTTGTTAAATGCCTTGGTAGCCAATCTGAAGCGCTCGGGTATGTCCATGTAACTAGTTTTTTTAAAATATCTGACGGGCTGTTTTAGACAAACCCGCCTACATAGAGAGCTTATATTTGGTGGAGTTACTCAAAAGCATGCAAGGTATCCCCCCTTATGATTATCTGACGCGCTCGAGTAAATCCACATTTAGCATCATGGGCTCCCCTACTATAGGGCCAGTATCGAAAAAGTAGAATCAAACTTCCTTATCTATTTCTATTACAAATCAAGGATAATTATTAATTTACCTAATATCCAGTAAATAGTAATTAATTATCAAAATACAAATTAATAAGGGAACAAAGTTGTTAATTATGTGCATTAATTAGAAAATAAATTAAGTACGATTCCTTCAAGGGTTCAACTACTTGGTATCGATTCCTTCGGAAATATTTAGAACCTCAAGTATCCCTGGACAAAGTAAAGATCAATGGGTGATCTGGTACAGCTTAAGAAAGAGTCCTCCAGCTGCCATGTTTACCCACAGCTCAAACGACGACTGACAACCATATAAATCAAAGTATTAATATTATTTTTATTAGTTCCCGAAAAAATAATAATTAGTAGTGATGTGATTATTTTAGGATCTATTAATAATAATATTTATAATTTGATCTCTATGGTTGTGAGTGAGTAATCATTTGAGCTGTAGGCAAACAATGGCAACTGAAGGACTCTTTCTAAAGCTGTTACGGCAATCCCAGTATTTTAATTTAATTTATTTTTTATTCGAAAGAGGTATCAAAGAGAGGAATATAAGAGCAAAAACTTTTTTAATTGCGGTGCTTATTTATTTTTAAATTTAATATCAGTTTGACTTTAAGAAAGGGTGCGCAAAAACAGTATGTGACGTCATTTTTAACCCAAAACATTGATTGAAAACAATGGTTTAGGATTCAAAGTGATTGTAAGGCCAATACGGATCTCATGGTCATTTTTTATTTTAAAATATCGAATTAACTAATTTGGATCGATCCCAGTTGATGGGTACGGGTTGGCGATAGATGACGTAGTCAGAGATAGATTGCCAAGTCTGGCGATCGCGAGTGGAATGACGAACGCTTTGCGCGATTCGTACAAAATGACTTAAGAATGCGCTCTTGTGTTCTGCGTTGTATTGTAACATTCCGAAATGGCCAATTGAAGAGTGATGACGCAAATGACTCGGAAAACCAATCAGCTGTCATGTTGTGCTTAGGGATCTAAAAAATCGTTTCATTCGATTCCGGAATTGATTCTTGAGGCTTGATTCCAACCTAGAATCGATTCTTTAGGGCCAGTATCGAAAAAGTAGGAAGGATAATTAGTAAAATCAAGTATAATTAGTTAATACGGATATTATACTTTAAAAATATGGATATTATAAGAGATAAAAATAATATATAATAATAAAATATATTATAATATAAATATATAATAGTAATAGTAATATAATAATAATCAAAATAATATAACTATAAAACAGTAATTATAATAATAATATAAATATAAAATAGTAATTATAATAATATAAATATAAAATAGTAATTTAATAATAATATAAATATAAAATAGTAATATAATATAATATAAATATAAAATAGTAATAATAATAATATAAAAATAAAATAGTAATATAATAATAAAAATATATAATAATAGAAAAATATATAATTATAATTGTTGAGAATTATGTAAATTTATCCAAGTCTCCACCCATTCACTGCTTCTTACTTAATCCTATTGGATGCGAAAGTTTCGCGTTTTATGTTTCGTCACTGTATACGTCATTATCTTCAAATGTATATAACCGTGCAATCATCTGTAAATAAATGAGATTAGGATTGGATCTTTCGTCATGATTTTGTCGTTTTTAACTATGAACTCATTAGCCTCCTAAAGATGCAAAGATAGGCAATCGATCCTCTACATGGTAGCAGAGCGTGGTTGTCTGCTGTTTTGCATGATCAAAGATGAGTTCTGCTAAAGATACCGCAAATCTATTTAATATACAGAAGTTGAACCGGGATAATTTCCGAGAATGGCGATTCAATCTGAAAATGCTGTTGATGCATCAAGATCTCTTTGGATTCGCGGAAGGCAGCGAAAAGAAGCCAGAAGATGAAAAAGCGATCAAGATGTGGAAATCTCGAGATGCAAAAGCTCTTTCCACAATCTGCCTGTCGATTGAGGAAGACCTCAAGAATCTAGTGATGGAATCCGACAGCGCAAAAGCAGCATGGGATAGCATCTGTGGAAGTTTTGAACCCACAACTAGAGCCCGAATCGCAGCTCTCCGGACTGACTTCATGAATATTAGATTGAAAGAAACGGAGACCATGTCGATGTTTATTGGAAGATTATTAAGAGCCGCGAAGGATCTGGAGCTGGCCGGAAAAGTCGTCCCAGATGATGAAATTGCGTACCAGATGCTATACCAGTTACCTCAACACTACGACAAAGTGGTGATCCAAGTCTACCAGCTGGGTGATGAAGACTTTACGTCTTTAAACGTCAGAAAAGCTTTATTAGCTGAGTATGATCGCTTGCAGCACCGGAATGAGATCGGCGAGTCATCAAGGGCAGCTGAGACAGCTCTCGCGTCCGAAACAGAAAAGCGAAGACAGAGGAGCGGAGGTAGACCCCGGAGAGGAAAGATAAAGAGTACGGTCAAGTGTTTCAAGTGTGGACTTCCTGGTCACTTTGTAAGGGACTGCAAATCGGAGGGCAAAGCCTCTACAGAGACGTCCTTTAGAGTGTCGGCGGACAGTTCTAAAAATGCTTTCCTAGCCTCAGGAGCCATGATGGTGAACTCGGACACGGTGAACTTCGTGGTTGATACCGCAGCCACTGAACATTTTTGTAATGACATCAGTTTATTTAGTGACTATCGCAAATGTACTGACGTGAGTCCAGCGAAGATTGCTGAAGGATCAACTCCTATCCATGGGTACGGTAACTTAAAGTTATACGTTCATCAAAGAAAAGGTAAAAAGTTTCTATTGTTGAAAAATGTATTGCATGCTCCTAAGATGTCTAGAAACTTAATTTCTGGCAGACTTATTGACAATGCTGGTTATAGTATACACATTAAGAATAGTAAACTTGTAATACGAGAACCAAATGGTTCCTTCTTTCTTGAATCATTTTTATGTGATAAATTATATCCTTTAAATGCTGATGTTGTTAAAAGTGGTAAATCAGAAGGGTATATTGCTACTAAAAGTAATATTATGAAGTGGCATGCGAGATTTGGGCATCAAAATCCAAGGGAACTGTTTAATATGGCAAAATCTGAATATGTTTTTGGTATGGAAAAATTAATTGGTGAAATTGAATCTTGTGAAATATGTGATGTGTCTAAATCTAAAAGGGTATCATCTAAACCTGTAAACAAAATTTCGACTAAACATGTATTGGAATTACTTCACTTAGATTTATGGGGGCCTGCACCTGTAGAATCATTGGGTAGATCTAGATATTTTCTTAGCATAATAGACGATTACTCTCGATATTCTACTGTTTATTTTCTAAGGAATAAAGATCAGGTGTTTGGGTACTTTAAACAATATCAAGCTGAGATGGAGAGACAAACTGGGAGAAAAATTAAAAGGATAAGAACTGACAATGGTTTAGAATTTTGTGCCGGATATTTTGAAGATTACCTACAGAATTCTGGGATTAGGTTTGAAAGGACTAACCCTTACTCCCCAGAGATGAATGGTGTAGCCGAACGATTTAACAGGACTATTGTTGAGGGGGCAAGGGCTTCATTGTATCAGGGGAAGTTGCCAAAAAGTTTGTGGGCGGAGGTAGTAAATACCCAAAATTATTTGAAAAACCGGTTTCCCCATAGAGGCCTAAACGGGAAAATTCCCTTAAACATTTGGTCTGGTAAAAGGTTTTCTGTTAGGCATCTGAGGACAATAGGTAGTGAAGCTTTTATTCATATCCCTAAATTGTATAGAGATAAGCTGGATAAAAGGGCACAAAAAGGTATATTAGTGGGATATGCAGCCAAAACTAAAGGTTACCGCATATGGAAACCCAATACTAAAGAGGTAATTGAAACAAAACATGTTAAAATCATTGAATCCCAAGTAGAACCAAAGTTAAGTGATAATCCTTCCAATGATAAGATATCTTTTGGTTTAAGTTTCCCAAGTGAAATTCTAGAATCAGATGAGGAGTCAGAAGCTCCGGAAAGTTGGGAAAAGGTATCTGATGATCTAGATCAGGGTCAACCTGATGAGTGGGTAAGAAAGGTGGTTACCAGAACTAAGGGGAAATCTGCTGGGCAAAAGGACGTGTATTATTACCCTAAAAGTAATGTAAGGTTGAGAAGTTTAAACGAAGTTGAAAGGTACTGTACTAAAGAGGGAATAAATTTTAATCCTGATGATTACGATTTTTCTAGACATTCAGATGAAACTGAAGTTGAGGCTTCTTCTAACGATGAATCGGATTTGAATTCTGATCATGAAGCCTGTTGTGCTGAAGTCAGAGTTCCTTTATCTTTTCTGGAATCGCAGATGGTTCCGGAGAAGCCTTTTTGGGATAAAGCCATGAAAGAGGAGGTAGATACTCTAAAATCCCGAAATGTGTATGAAATAGTACCAAGACCCTCTAACCATAAGGTGTTAGGTAGTCGATGGGTGTATAACCTTAAAAAAGATTTTACTGGGAAAATAAAAACATATAAAGCTCGTTTTGTAGCCCAGGGATTCAGGCAAACTGAGGGCATTGATTTCTACGATATATTTTCCCCAGTAGTAAATTTTACCCTTGTTAAATTTTTCATGATTCTATTGGTGGTTCTTAGAAAATGGAAGCATCGTCATTTAGATGTGAAATGTGCGTATTTGTACAGCAATTTAAGGGAAGAAACTTATGTAGAGCAACCTCAGGGATTTGTTGAATTTAATGATAAGGACTATGTACTAAAATTAAAGAAAGCCTTATACGGCCTGCGACAAGCAGGAAGGGAATGGTTCTTTACATTAAATGAGGTTTTGATCAGTTTGGGTTTTCAGCAAATGAAAAATTGTAACTGTGTTTATTTTCTTGAAAGTAATGTAATCGTGCTGGTGTATGTGGATGATTTGGCTGTATTTGCAAGTGATGAAGATAACATGAAAAATGTTATTACACTATTGAATTCTAAATTTGAGATAAAAGATTTAGGCCCTATTTCTAAATTTTTAGGGGTAGATTTTGAGGTTAAGGATCAAAAATTGTATATGCACCAGAGGGGTTACATTGAGAAAATGATTGAAGTTTTTAAAGGTGTACCTAAGGTAAAATGTAAACTTCCAATGAGTCCTGGCTTAGTTATTGAAAGGGCTGTGGATGAAAATTCTTTTCTAAAAGATGTCCCGTACCGATCTCTGATCGGCAGTTTGTTGTTTTTGGCTTCGAGGACAAGGCCAGATATAATGTTTGCGGTAACATTATTGTCAAAGTACAACAATAACCATACCGCGATTCATTGGAAGTTGCTATGTCAATTATTTAATTATGTAGTAGATACTAAAGACTATTGTATCAATCTTTCAGAAGCCACGAATTCTAGAATTACTGCGTACTGTGATGCCAGTTGGGCCGCTGATAGGGATGACAGAAAATCTGTAAGCGGATTTGTAGTTTTATTTGGAGGTGTCCCTATATCCTGGCTATCTGCTAAACAGCATTCAATTGCTTTATCTAGCATGGAGGCAGAATTTATTTCCTTATCAGAATTGGTAAAAGAAATTATTGGGCTTTTGAGAATTACTAATGAAAGTTGTTTAAACATAACGGTTCAAAAACCAGTTGTTTTTTGTGATAGCCAAAGTGCTATCTACTTTTCTAAAAATCTTGTTGAGACCAGAAGAACTAAGCATGTGGACACAAGGTATTTTTTTGTGAAGGACTACCTAAAAAAGGGACATTTTTCATTGTGTTTTGTCCATGGGAAAGAAAACTTGGCTGATATGTTAACTAAAGCTGTAAGTTTTGATAATTTGACGTTCTTTTGTAACAAGATATTTTCTAATGTTTGTTTCCTAAAGAGTGAATGTGTGGAGAAGGGGGCATTTGTTGAGAATTATGTAAATTTATCCAAGTCTCCACCCATTCACTGCTTCTTACTTAATCCTATTGGATGCGAAAGTTTCGCGTTTTATGTTTCGTCACTGTATACGTCATTATCTTCAAATGTATATAACCGTGCAATCATCTGTAAATAAATGAGATTAGGATTGGATCTTTCGTCATGATTTTGTCGTTTTTAACTATGAACTCATTAGCCTCCTAAAGATGCAAAGATAGGCAATCGATCCTCTACAATAATATCTAAATTAATACAGGTAATTATTAGCAAATTTGTTAAGTACGATTCCTAAGATTCAATTTCTGCTGGAATCGATTCCTTCAAGGGTTCGATTCCGGAATCGATTCCTTCAGTAAATATTAAGAACTTAGTTGTGGCAATCGCGTTGAATATGCGCGGATTTCAAATATTAGGATGTCTCTGCGCATTTCAAAACAGTTCTTTTGTTTTGGAAGGCAGAGATGTGTAAGTTTTCAGTACGGGAATATGGTATGTTATTTGTGTTTTTTATTACTTAAAATGCATAATGAAGAGTTATTAAGTTGAATTAGGATATTTGTATAAGTATTTTACTATATTAAGAATATTTGCCGGAACCTTAATATTCAGTAAAGCGTATTGAAATACATGCGTAATTATGCGTATCTTATAAAAGTAATTAATCTTTGAAATTATGTCATTTCTTAATTGTTCGGACGAGAAACAAGACGTCATAGTTAGATTAATATTGCATCATAGTATATTTAAGTCTTGAAAATTCGTCAATCAAGTGATAAATACTTTAAATTATGTTATAATATGTATAAATTGTTTCCTTATTACGTTTAAGTAGTTTAGACTATGTTTTTAGCTGTCTGCAGCTTGGAATTTGTCGCCTTTCGATTTTGGCGACAAAAAAAACTTAGCGCCAAGAAACGCGCCAAGGCGTACCCATGAAATAGGATTTTACCACTAATTTTATTGAAACATTTCATGTTTATTTTTAATTTAAATCCATTTCTTTTCCTGGAAAAATGAATTTTTTTTGTTTAAAAAAATTCTGGTATTGCCCATTAGCAACAGAAACTGAAAAAAAGGTCCTGGAAAAATGACTTAGGTCCTTAAATTTTCACTCAGCCTCAAATTGAACTTAATTTTTACAGATCTTTCTTTGTTTTTTTTCTAGAAATTTTCTTTAAAACTACTCTTATGAACATAACTTTCGGCCAGTTTTACAAACTGACAGTGAAGAGCGACTTCTCCTGTCGTTCCGATTGTATGCAGGAAAAATAACTTGTTTTGAAATACGACTAATTTTTAAATGTCTGCGAAAAAGGTCCTTGAAAAATTTTGTCAAGGTCCTTGAAAGTCCTTGATTTTCAATGTTTTCAAAGAGTGGGAACCATGTCTTTTATATTTGTTTTGAGTCATTCATGTGTGAACCTTATATTTTGTATAAGTGTATTACTGTGTATGAATTTTACATATTTTTATTAACTAGTGATTAGTTATGTTTTTGTAATTATGATAATTATCAAACAATAGGATTACACCTAGACCAATTACTAAAGTATACACAATGTAGAAATTTTTGCTGTTCTGCCAAACTAAAAAAGTTCACCATAATGAGTAGAAGTTAGCGTTTGTCTTCTGTCATTTATTTCAAAAATTCAAAACAAACAGCACAAAACTCGCAATTGTATCAACTATAACCATAATATGTATGCGATGTTTGAATGTTAAGAAGCCAAAATAGAACGTCAATATTTGATGAACAGGAAAGATAACAGATTTGAACCCTAGGTATACTTGTTTTCCTGAAATGGACCTTTCCACACCTTTGGTTAAGTTTTCATAGTCTTTCCAATAACATCTATAATCCATAGTTTGTGAATAACGAACATTGAAACTAAGGAGTACATGTAGTACTTAGAGATTTTGAATTATGCAATTTACATTAGTACAATACTATATGAATGATAACTTCCAAATCTATTCTATTATATAAAAGTTAACTTATTTGTTACATGCATATCACGCCACAACAAAGGTAAGACTGAATTGAATTTGTAAATGAATTTTTAAAATAAAATTATTCATGGCCAATACATACATAAGGATGTAAAATTCCTAAATCAGTGATGTAGCGTAATTACCACAGATGACAGCAAGGTTACTCTTTCATTTTCAAGGCTTATAAAAAAGTTATCTACGTTTTATCGAAACAGAATATGGCAGTTGTGGGCTGTCTTCACTTGAGATTAAAATAAATAATTGATAAGAATTATTTAACTGCTTAAATTCAGAAAAATGAAATTATTGCACAAATTGATAATGTCCGTCCCTTTTCCATGGGAAAAACCCAAACATTGGAAAATTTACTTTCTGGGAGTAGTTGAGTTGTTTCGTAGCTTCAGATCAACGGACGCATTCAGAAAAATATACATACAAACCAACCAACAAGTGCCAAGTGCCAACCAACCTCCCAGTTTCTTTTTAGTCTCGGAGATCTTAGTTAAGTTAACTGTGATTTTGTCTAAATTTTTGTTTCGCGGCGCGCGCTTTTTGTTTACAGATAGTTTTAGTTTGTTGAAACTGAAACGAAAACTGCAAAATCAAGTCAAATTCAATTAGTGGAAGTGCATGTCAATTGCTTTGTTTTATTAGTGTGAAGACATTGATCCTGCTAATCCTGTCTTAGTTAAATCCTTGTCCGTCTCGGTTTTTTATTAAAAATGGTAAAAGAGGAAGATATTGTGTGTTTACGTTATGCGCACGAAAAAGGACACACTTATATATCTTTTAATGATCGTGGAAAGTAAGTATAGTTTTTGGTTTTCGTAAAACTATCTTCTTGGCTTAAGTTCCAAGTGTTAGATAAACGTATTGCATTTGCAATGCTACCTTCCTAATCTTGGCTGAAATCTTGAGAAAAGAAATGTTTTCTGATGATCCTAATTTCTAGTTAAAAGTAGGTAAGTAGGATTTTCTAAAACAAAATTATCATTCTCCTGCGGCTATTCTTTGTTTTGTGGCCGCGGTGGTGCAGTGGTTAGCGTGTCTGGCTACGAGCATTACCGACCCAGGTTCGATGCCTCGCGGCTCCTGCTTGGGTAGCTGGTCATGGGTTAACTGGGACAGATTCCATAATCGAGGTTTTTGCCAAACTTGGCGAGATCGGATTTAAAAGCGTGGAGGAAATTCCGCCAACATTAAACATTGTTGCATACATTGAAATGGACATCGCCAAAATTTGGCGTAATTTGGCGAAAACCTCGATTACGGAATATTACCCGGTTAACTCAGCCCTTCATCCTTCCGGGGTCGATAAATGAGGACCAAGCTTGCTTGGGGAATCAACTGGGGGTCCAGCGTCAGGCTAGCCACTCGGCCTGGACACACGCTAGAAATTAGCACCCCAGGCCCAATGGCTACAGAAACGGAGATGGGCACCGCCTGTTGGGCCACTAGGCAGACTTTGATTTGATTGATTATTCTTTGTTTAAGTTTTAAATTTTATCCCTTCTGATTGTTTCGTTCCTCAAGGATTTACTATAAGTTTTCAAAAGTGTGTGCGATTTTCCCGCTCCCCCTCTTTGACCTCCCATAAATTATGGATGTCCCATTAGGACAAACCTTTGACACAACTTCTTAAACTTCCTAAATTTTTTACTGCACAATGCTTAAATTGGGCCCTGAATGTAAGGTATTATTCAATGCACTAGATAACAAATTTTTCTAACCCTAACTTGTTGTTCCTTTTAGCTTATTTGCCACTGCTGGTTCAGAGGGCTTTGTTCATGTTTGGAAGCATAAAGAAGACACTGATCCCAAGCTCCTCGATCTGGGAAGCTTAGTTTCTGCCCTAGCAATAAAGGTTTGTTTTATCTAACCTTTAATTAACTTAATTTAAGGGTTCTGCGTTCTTCAATGAGTAGTATTCTTTCTTGGGCACAGCTTCAATAAGAGTCGACCAGCCACCATGTTTACCCACCGCTCTAATGATGACAAACAACCATAGATATTTAACTATTAATAAATTATTATCATTATTATTGGATCCTAAGATAATATTTAGTAGATTATTATTTTAGAACCCCCAACCCCCCTTTTACTTAGAACTCTATATTTCAAATATTTTTTATATCAAGTTCATGAACATGCAAATTCTACCTATAAATATATTATAAAACAATATTGAAAATGTCGTTCACTCAGGTTTTCAGACTTTTTGCTCTTTGTCAATCTCATCCCTGTGAGATACAAATTTAGAGTGGGAAAATTACGGTTCTGCTAAAAAACCTAGTTTTCTAGGTGAATACCTGAAAGTTGTTTTTTTTCTTGCTTTCCTATTGATATGCAGGAAAAACAGTGTAGTATCTGTCGTAGGATGGGTATAGTATATGTCATAGGATTTAATCCCTTTGATGTTCTTGGCTTAAAGTTGATTAAATAAAGGAGAGTTTTACTGATCAAATTTGAGAAAAATGGATAATTTTTCATGTTTTATGAAAAGAGGCACTTCTGAGCTAAGACTATTTATAGGCATACTTGTATAAAATGAAAACCTTTCTGCGAACTTAAAATTTTTCCAAAAAATTTTCTGCAAGAATTTACATATTTTTAAATCCCTCTCTCTAAAAAAACACATTATTACTGAAATACCCTAATTGGGACTGTAATCATTTTTATCTGTGCTTACATTGATACTAATTTTTCATACTAGTGATTTTAAAACTTTTAAATAATTTACATCATTGTATTTTTTATCATAATTGGAGATTCCTAATAACTACTCTATCTAAAAATGAAAGATGTAAAATCTTTGATAGATCGGCAGGATTGAAAAATTTAATCAACTAGTTAATATACCTGGCCTTGCACGGGTGGAGTTATGGCTTTAGAATTTCTTTTTTAAAATTTTTCAATATATTTTATACCTTATTCTACCAGGTAAAATGTATTAAAATCCATCCAGTTCTGCAGAAAAATTTCTAATAATAATTTTTTTAGTAGTTTTATTGCAGAAAAATTCTAAAAATTTTTTTCATATTTTTTCTGCAGAAAAATTTCTGAAAAAGTTTTCTTTGTAGTTTTTCTGCAGAGGGCAAAATTTTCTGCGAACGCCGTTCGGGCGTTCGTGTACACTGTTAAAAAAATTAGTTCAACCTTTCACCATAAACTGGTTCAAATTTAGCTGCAACCAAGGTTTGGTAACAGGTTTCACCAAGTTTTCGGTTTTTCACTAGTGCAAGCACCAATTTTTGGTATTTTAACTAGTAAAACTTGGTGAAACCTGTTACCAAACCTTGGTTGCAGCTAAATTTGAACCAGTTTATGGTGAAAGGTTGAAAGTTTTTGGTGAAAGGTTGAACTACTTTTTTTAACAGTGTATATTATACAAGTATGTTTATAGGTGTGTAAAAAGAGGGTATGAAGATCATTAAATTTAAATGTATAGAATAGATTATGTAAAAACTATTGAATCTTAAAGAAGTTCAATAATTGAAAATATTTTTTTAAGGAAATCTCTCATTTAGGAGAAAAGAAATTGTGTTCTGGGGAAAGTTGGGCTCTGAAACATTTTCTGCACCCTGATTTGATTTGATATACTACAATATTTATCCTGGTTTTATATGATATTTACCCTGTTTTAATATGATGTTTACCCTGGTTTAATATGATGTTTACCCTGGTTTAGTATGATATTTTCCCTGCAGGATGACTTGCTGTACCTGGGACACGAGAACCGCGTGAAGGCCTACACTCTGCCCGGTCTGGAGTTTGACTCGATCGTGATGGACTTCAGCACGGCTGTGTACTGCATCGCGTGCGACAAACTTGGGCAGTACATTGCTGCGGGAGGGAGGTGAGTTCGCTTTGCAACATTGCATTGGTTTTATTTCTTGCGAACCATGTTCGTGAAAAATAAAATGTTTTTCCCGACTGTATGAATACAGTAGAACTCCAATTATCTGAATCAATTGGGACCCGACCCCATTCGGATAATCAAAAATTCGGATTATGGGATATTTTCCGAAAAAGGAGCCTATAGTGTTCTTAGCCAGCCGTTACTTGCTTTAAAGTACGGACAACCAAGCATCTAAGAGCTAAGATCTTAGCTTTTACATAAAAATCTGTTGGATTATGCAAATCAACAATATCAAAACAATTGAAATTATTTGATTTTGCATGACGTTGGAAGAACCACGTCATACTAGCACGATATATTGAAGTTTTCTTTTCATTCGACAAAGATTTTTCGATGCTGTGTATAACTTGCCTTTGCCTCGTTTAATAAAATATCATTTGATTTTCTCCACTGCGTATATTATATGCCCTTTTCTTCATATTTGAGTCACTACAAAATCGGACCGAAATAGGGTTTTCCCATAGAACTTTGCTGCAAAAAACACTTGACAACGGCATCTTCAGAAACTTTGTACTATGCTTTCATTAATTTTCTTAAAGAACTCCTATCTTCGGTTTTCAAGCACTGACACGAAGTTTAAAAACGTAAGTTTGAATTCCGAAAGCGGTTAGGATAATCAGCGATTTGGATAGTTGGAGTTCTACTTGTACTTAAAAAATCTTCACCATCTAGCACTAAATTTAAAAAAGCTTCTTTTTTTCTTTCAGTGACTTTATCATCAAAGTGCAGGAGAAATCCGACAAGAGCCTGGCTGCGTTCCGAGGACATGAAGGACCCATCCTCAGTCTGGCATTCGATCCTCAGAGAAAGTATTTGGTAAGAAACTCTTTTAGTGGAGAAAGGCACTGAGTAACTTAGTTTAGCTACTCTAATTTGGCAGTACCTGATTGGTGTCTTAGGTATCAAACAATGGCACCCACCAATCACCTTTCAGCTTGGCAAGCAGGGGTTCATCCAGGTTTTTCTTCCAGGGTCCTGTTTTTGGAATTTTGTGGAAAATCAAATTGATATTTGTAAAACGAAGGGCTTGTAGTACAACCATGGTGTTCATAGCTTTTAAACAGCCCAAAATCTGGAAAATTCCATTCTAAAATGATAGAAACACATTTTGAAAACAATTTCCAAATCACTTTTGATCTTTGGACTTTGTTGAAGAGTCTGTGTTTGGGAATTGGAATTTTGTGAAGTGTCCTTAAGAGGACCCATTTTTTTCTCTGGATGAATCCCTTGGCATTGTTCCTAAGATCTGGGATTTCATGAGTGGGGGTACTACTGTTAATAACAATTTCATCAAAAGTGACTGATCCTTTTTCTTCTAAACTGACAATGTGCATAAATATTTTTATGAACAACTAGGTGTAATGCCTGGCCTTGCATGGGTGGAGTTATAGCTTTGACAATTCAATTTGACATTTCAATTAACATTTCAATTTGACTGGAAAAACTTCGAATTGAACCTGGAATTTCATTTCCAAAATTGAGTGAGATGGAACGTTTCAGGCTTCTTCCAGCTGCGATGGGACGGTGAAATTGTGGCTGATGTCCACTCAGGAGTGCTTCAAGACGCTGCGAGTGCTCCCAAAGACCAACGACCGGAGGTGAGTTGTTACCATTCCTTAGTGGCGTATATAAGGGGGGGCCGAAGGGGCCCTGCCCCCCCCCCCGAAATTCTGACTTAGTGTACCAAAACAAGTTAAAACTTACCAAAACAACTTAAATTTTGAAACTACTTTTAAAATTATTAAACATTGGTTTTGATCACAATTCACTTGAATGGTTACGCTCTTACTTAACAGATAGGCTACTTTTTATGTGAAATACAGGTCTTCTTTTTCGATGCCTTTCATAGCACCTCTGGTGTGCCCCAAGGGTCCATCCATGGCCCTCTGCTTTTCATTTTATTTGTAAACGATATAGTTTCTGTTTTTCAAACATGCTTACTTTTTGCTGATGACTTAAAAATTGTTAAACAAATATCTACACCCGATGACCAATTTATTCTACAACTTAATTCTACAACTTAACAATCTAAATAACTGGTGCCTCCAAAATAACCTTTTACTTAATATTGAAAAATGTTTTGTTATAACTTTTACCAGAAAATTAAATCCCTACTTACATAATTATACAATAAACAACACTGTCATTTCAAGAAAAACCAATATTAAAGATCTTGGTGTTATCTATGAATCAGGTTTTAATTTTAACTTGCATATTCGTGAAATCACATTAAGAGCCAATAGAAATCTTGGAATCCTAAAACGATCAACTTCTAATTTTAATGATAGTAATGTAATGTTTAGTCTTTTTGATGTTTTAGTTCGTCCTATCTTGGAATATGGAACTGTGATCTGGAATCCTTCAAGCAAATCTTTAATTAAATTAATAGAAAAAGTACAGAATAATTTTCTACGTCATATTTCTTTTAAATTCAAAACCTCTTTTGACCAACCTATTACTCTAGAATGCAGAAGATCATTAATCATATTTAAGTTTTTCATTAATATTTTAAAAAACAATATTGATTGCCCTACTGTACTACAACAAATAAGTTTATACGCTCTCTGCTATAATACAAGGAAAAAAATTCTATTAATTAAAACTTTTTATTCAAAACAATACTTAGAAAATCAATCTATAAACCAGTTTATTAAAATAGTAATTAGCCTACCGGATCACAGCGATATTTTCTATGATAAATTTGTCAGACTTAAAAAAGATTTTCTTTCAATTTATATTTAATTTGTGTATTGTGTGTATTTTATATTGTACTTGTATGTATTTTATATTTTACTGTGTGTTTTTGTATTGACCTACCATGTAAAGGGATTTTTAATCTGTATGGTGGATGATTAAATAAATAAATAAAATAAATAAATAAATAAAACCCTGTTTTTTAGGGTCAAATTTTGAAAATTTTTCTGGGGGAGGACCCCCAAACCCCCCTTTAGAGTGCTTGGAATTTTATTACTCAAAACTTTTTTAAATCCTACCTGAGAATGTATGTCTGAAATTCGGAAAGTGTATCAAACCAAGTTGAAATCCTGTTTTTAGGATCTAATCTCCAAAATTTTTCTGGGGGATGACCCCCATATATCCCCTTCTGTACTTTAAACTATATTACTTATAACTTTTTCATTAAATTCATCAAATTTTACCTGAAAATTTATATCCAAAATCAGGGTTGGCAAAAAATCGGGTTTTTTAAAAAAAACCAAAAAAACCGGGTTTATTTGGTTTTTTTGGTTTAAACCAAGTTTTTTTTAGAATTTTTTATCAGAATAAGTTATTTTAGCATTGATGTTTGAAATTGAGTTGTAAATGAGACATTTATTTCAGGGGTTGTTTATAATTGATAAATGATTTGTATATTTCCATTAATTAATTAAAATTAAATTAATTTGTTTTAAAAATAATTTTTGTTTCTAAAATATTCCAATTTGAATATCTAATATTATTGTAGTGAATAAAAATCAGTGTTAATTTATCTTGGATAAATGGTTAAAATAATCAAATTATTTATCTTAATTATATAATGGATTAATTTATGAACTTAAGAAATTTCTTTAGAAAGAGAAAATTTTATTTTTTAAATGAGAAGTAAAAGTGAAATGTAAACAACTAATGTTAATTGAAATTGGATAATTGATAAAGATAATTAATTTGATTAATTATTAAATGGTAAAATAATCAAATTAATTATATGGATTATTTATGAACTTAAGAAATTTCTTTAGAAAGAGAAAATTAACCTTTTTAATAAATAAAAGGGAAATGTAAGCAACTAATGTTAATTGAAATCGGAGAAATGATTGAGATAATTATACCGATTAAGGAAATTAACGGTTTTTATTAATTTAGTAAAAAAACCCAACTGGTTTTTATCTGTTTATAAACAAACAAACTGGTTTTTAGTTTTTATCATTAAAGAAATCAACGGTTTTTGTTAATTTACTAAAAAAACAACTGGTTTTTATGACTGACAAATAAGACAAATTGGTTTTGTTAATTAATTAAAATCCAAGCCATATTTTATCAGTGAAAAACAGATAACTTTTGTGTATGTTTAGTTACTCTTTGAAATAATGCTTCATTTTAAAGGAAATTAATAAATGAACTATCTCTTGCAAAATATAATAAGTTTAACTTAAGCATTTAAGGTTAAGTTTAGAGAGAATTCAATAATTAAAACCATTAAATTAAAATTCTGATTTTTAATCACCTTAAAATGTCAATTTTTTTATAAATCTGACCTTTTAATTTTGTGCAAAAGATTATACTTAATAACACTTTCTTTAAAAAATTCTGAAAATATTTTATAATTTCTAAAAAAACCAAAAAAACCAAGTGGTTTTTTTGGTAAAAAAACCATGGTAAAAAAACCATGGTTTAAACCAATGGTTTAAACCAAATGGTTTAAACCGGCCAACCCTGTCCAAAATTCTAACTAGGGGTACCAAAACTAGTTAAAAACCTGGTTTTTAGAGTCTTATTTCCAAAAATTTTCTGGGGGAGGACCCCCGGACCCCCCTTTTTTAATTGCAACTTAATACATCATAAGTTTTTAATATTAAGTTCTTTAAGTTGCAAATTCTGCCTAAGAATATACTGAAAAAAAATTAAATATACATGAGAGGGGCTGGGAAACAATTTTGGGCCCCTCCCGAAATAAATTTCTATACATGCCAGTGCCATTCCTGCTTCAGACCTGCCCTCATTGTCAAGAAATGTTAACTCTAAAACTCCTGTTAAAACTTTCATTTAAACTCTGCCTACTCTCTATATTTTAACTCATCGTCACTTGATCTCTTTTGAAACATCCACATTTTCCTGCAATCTTATTTATGTTTTTAAAAGCTTCATCAGAATTACTCGTGAATTGTGGATTTCGTGAATTGTGAACTCGTGAATTGTGGACCAACCTTGTTGGGCGCTTGCCTGTAGTCGGTCGACTTAATTTGTATTTGCATTTGATCATCTTGCTTTTTCATGAACTTTTAAAACCGGTGTATAGAGTACAACTGAGAATGTCCTTCATTCCTGCTTGAATCTTAAGCAATGTCTTGGTGCTTTTTGTCTAACTTTTTGCACCTTGTGCCATTGAACCCCAGCTGACTGATTCCGGCTTTAAAGACAAATGTAATGCATTTCTTCATTTAACCCAGTGGTTCCCAACCTTTTGCGGTCCATCGCCCCCTTTCTAGGGGTTGACTAACACCTATCGCCCCCTTTTCATTCTAATTGTATGTCTAATTTTAATTCTAAGTAAAGTGTAAATAACAAAGCAATGTTATGTCTGGGGGTCCTCCCCCAGAAATGTTTTGTAAATAAGACTCCAAAAAAGGGTTTCTAACTAATTATGGTACACCTCTTCCGAATTTGGGAACATATATTTTTAGGTAGGATTTTTATTTTGATGAACTAATTATAGAAAAGCTTTGGAAAATTAAGTTCCAAGTACAAAAGAGGGGGTTGGGGGTCCTCCCCCAGAAAATTTTTGGAAATTTGATCCTAAGAAAGGGTTTTAACTTGTTTTGGTACTTTAAGTCTGAATACAGTCTGTCAGTACAGTACTATTTTATTTTCCCCCTTTGAATACTCATCTCCCCCCACTTATTTATTGCCCCCTTGATAACACAAATCCCCCAGGTTGGGAACCACTGATTTAACCCCTTTTTTTATTTTAACATCTCATGTTGATGTTGTTATAAAAGTGCCTTTTGCTATCTGAAGTGAAATGTGTTTCAGCGAGACGTCTTCCCGTTGCTGCATAGATTGGAGTGTGGATGGAGAGGTAAGGATTCACTTGGATTAGATTCTGCCAAATAAATTCTAGAGAAAAGGGATTTCCAACCTTTGGGGTTATTTTATCCCCCCCCTGAGAACCCCTCCTAAAAAAGCTTATGCTAGCATAAGATCAGCTTCAATTTTCACAATGTTTTTAAGTTATTGCTGCAATAATTGCACATTCAGGTGCTATAACAGGGTGCCCACAGTCCTTAAAAACTCCTAAAATTGTCCTTGTCCTTACAAAAGGTCCCTTAAAGTTCTTAGTTTACCCATTTAGTACAGTCAAATTAGGGTTTGAGGTAAACATTTAGAAATACAAGCAGAAACACCCTGGGATATGTTTAGGGGGGTCTGAGGATGCCTCACCTGAAAATCCCAAATTTCCGCCATTTTGAAAAAGAACACAGTTTTTCCCTCTTTTCAAAGGGAGTTTATCAAAAATATTAGTACCTTTCTAAAAGTATTGCTTTTCTATTTTTGCCGATGCATGTTACGAATTTTCAGAAAGAAGTCCGCTCCACTCGAGAATATCTTTGGCAACTGGTTGTGTTCTGATTGCAATGTGCGAAAAATTAACTTAAATTTAAGAACTTTAAACTTAAACTGACTTATTGGTCAGAAACTGAAGATTCCAATGATCTTTCTTGGAACCACATTCATTATTAGTGCGCTAATGTTCTACATTTGTGAGGTGTACAGATAAATTATAAATTACATTCAAGAAGGTCCTTAAAATTTTCCAAAAAGTCCTTAAAAAGTACTTAATTTTACTCTTTAAACTTCTGTACAAACCCTGTATAATTTATAAAGTTTAGGTGTTCACAGCCTCCAGTTTCAAAAATTTTAAAAATTAAAGAACAATTTTTTCAACATTTTTGTTTAGTTTAATTTGGCCTTAAATAGCATGAAAAAGGCAAAAAAATTTTTACTCGTAGTTATACCCTTTGAACCCCTTCCCATTTATCATAAGTTATGGAATAGTTCTAGTTGTTTTCTTCGGTAAAAAACAAATTAAAAACGAAAACATTTAAAAAGGTTTTTTTTAAATAGTTTTGTTCCTTTCAGTGGCTGGCCGTCCCAGTGGGGAAGAAGGTCGACCTGTACGCGAGGGACACGTTCAAGCTTGTCCGCACATTCACCGACGACTGCATCAAGGAGGTGGGTTACTTCTCAGGGTCTCGCCGCAACGTATTTTGTTTTATTTATTTATTACAATGCCAGGCTTTGACAATTAAGTCATTTGCCTTCTGGCTTCCCAATATTTTTGAACTATACAATTAAAATCTTTAAGTGCAAGGCACGTGTCGATATGGCAACTGTCCATTGGTCGTCCAGAGTCACAAAGACAGCAGGTCGGAGAGTCCTTAAGTCGTAGTCTAAAAAGATGAGCATTGAGGCAATCGTGTCCAGTAAGAAGACGGAAGGTGGCAACAGCAGAACTCCTAGGGAGGTTCAGAATTGCTCGACCTTGGTCAGAAAGGCATTCCCAGGCCTTACCCTTCGCTAGGGCAGACAGGTCCTCTCTAAATCTTTTCCTGAACTCCAAATTGATTAAAATTTTAGCAGAATGAAAGGGTAAGGGATAATTAGGCCTCTGTAGGACAGTGGTACCTTTTTTTGCAAGAAAATCAGAAAAACCATTGCAGTACTTTGAGCAGGACCTCAACCATAATAACAGTCAAGATTCCAATTCAAATTCAAAAAAGCTTGGAGCCAGCAGACGGCAGCACTGTGACAGATTTAGTATTAACCAGGGTGCACCACGAGGAGGCCTGTCACATTACACCCCAAATGCATTTTGTCTATTTTACATAATTGTATTAAATTAACCCCTTCCCTGTCGCTGTCGCACGTCCAACGCAAAGTGGCCCATTTCTGTAACGGTCGCATGTCATGTGACCTGCTTATAATTCGTCATGTTATGGGTTATTTTGTTGTTGTAGTTGTCCCAATGCACTCTCCCACCTTCTTCCCCATTCAGTAACGAATGCGAAGAATTCAAGGGGCGTTCCAGACTGGTCTGGAGATTTACAAGCCTTAAAACCGTCACGGATCTTCCGTTGAAAGTTCCCACGACTGTTTCTTCTTCTGCTGACCCCCTGAAACTCAATAGCCCCCTTGGAGTTCCTGGAAATTTTGTAGACGGATGTTCTGGACCCCTATCAATGGTCTGAGTAAAGATCAACGAAGCGTAAAGGTCGAGGGCAATTTTCTAATGCAGGTGCATTGCAGGAAAAACGTGAGAACAGAAAGCTCTACATAAATTACATTTAAATCTTCCTTTTTAGGACAGATAATTATCTCAAACACTTCAGAGAGTCAAAAATATGGTTTTATTTAAATTCATAACATTTTAACAAAAAAAAACTGTGGAAATGGCAAAGGAAGGTGTATTGCTGGAAAAACTGCAGATCAGTAAGCGAATTATAAAATATTTGAACCCTTGTAAAATGGGCCAAAAGGGCCCGGGGATAAAAAATTTTGCACTTTTCAGTGTTGAAATACAACATATTTTAATTTTAGACAATAAAAAAAATTGAAAATTTTGGGTCAGAAATTGAAAAATAAAACATTGAAGAAGGGGTTAAGCTTTTCATCTTGGGGCGAACTCATCCCTGCTAATGGTTAACATTGACCTGGAATACTAGTTTCTATTATTGTTTTTTAGACCGAAATTGGATTATTCCTAAATTGCTTTTGGTTTCCTATTATGCTGCTCTTTTTTTGCACATCATACAGATCGTCGCTTAAGGCGCAAAATGACATAACTGCATTTTCCCTATTTTGCAGGAGATGAAAAAAACAGTTTGGCTATTAATTAAAGAAAATAATATTATTATAGTTTTAAACCTTCATTTTAGGCCTTTTTGCCCGGGGATTGAGATGAAACGCTTCTCTGTGGCCCTAACAATATCAATGAAAGGCGTGCAATTATGTCATTTTGCCTTACGAATGCAGTTATGCTAAAATGACAAAATTGACGATTGCAGCGATTTGAGTCATTTTTTTGCAAAATCGTTGGTGCCAGGTGATCCGGGGCCGGGATTTGCATAAAGATTGATGCATAACTCAAAATGGCCAAAATGTCAGTTATGTCATTTTGCGCCTTAAGCGACGAGATGTTACATTTTAATGAACCTATTTTTCAGTACTTTTGCTTCTGAATATTTTATTGGACACGGGTAAAGAGTGACTTGCGTTTCAGGACCTGTCGATCGTCGCTTTCTCGGCTTCGGGAGTTCACGTTTGCACCACGGACCTCCAGGGACTGCTCGTGGTGTGGCTGTTGGAAAAGGACCAGTTCAGGCCCATAGTCAGGTGAGGCAACTGAAATCCATTCTTGTTGTGGTTGTGTATGATTCTTCTGCCAATTGGCGGAAATCCGCCAATTCACTCTTGGCAAAATTAAAATCCTACAATTCGCTCTTCAAAATTAAAATTCGGCCTTAAAAAATTTCTTTCCAATATCCAAAATTTCACGGCCATACTGCAGCCAGGGATGATTAGTCATCGCCGCGCTGATGTTTTCTCTGGTTTTCTCTTCCCCATCAGCTGCCTGCTAATTTGGATTGTTTCTAGGTAATCCCTAGTTTTTTTACTTTCCATATTATTTTCGAGAAAAATAACGATTTACAGCGGAAAATACCGATTTTTTGTGAAAGTACCGTTTTTTTTTCCGCCTAGTTGAAGTTGACTTCTTTTCACATTGTAAGTGGGATGCAGAAGAAAACTTACGCCTGGTCAGAGGAACCTTATAAGTATAGAGACCTCTCAAACCGCATTTTCAACTAATTTTTCGTAAGGATTTCATTAGTTGTAAATTTTTACAGGAAGTTCGCTTTGAAGCAAGATATAATGCAATGTTTTTAAAATCTAGATAAATTTACTAAACATTTTCAGTCAATTTACTGTCAGAGCAATCACATGTATGGTATGACTTAGGTTGAAATCATGATATGTATTAAATTGAAAAGAAAAAAAATTATGATGATGTTAACTTGAAATTTTATGCGAAAAAACATTCCTCCTTGTTCAGTAGCTTATTTATTTGATGCCAGATTTTTATTTTTCTCCAGGTGGCAGCATCCCAAGAAGGTTGCCATCAGTAGCCTGACGTGGCATCCTCGGCTCCGGTGGGTGTCGTTCATAGATGTGGAGGTAAGCTCGATGGCATCACTGTGATGAAAATTCAGATTAGTAGTTCTGCATAATGTACAGCAAGCATATGGTTGGTGAAGAAGTGATACCTCAAAAACGAAAACCTTAGCGAGATTTGCTATTGAAGATGCTTTTCTGCCAAGGCAATTATTCGCCATATCTAATAACTATACTTATAAAAATCAAACGTCGTGTCACAGTAGCCAATGAAATAATCGGAGCACTTTTTCGGTTTTTTTTCGTTATAAAAGAAAAACTTATCATGGTAGAAGTACGGTATTTTTAACACATATGCAATTATTTTTTATAAAAAGATTGGCGTTTCGTTTCTTAAAAAAATCGATTTGGAGAATTATTATGATTCAAAGTTTCAATTTCTTCGTCTTCTGGTCATTCACTAGGGAAACAGACGAGTTTTAAGAGTCTGATTTCTTTTATTTCCAATGATTCTCTAGACACGTGCACATTAATATTATGCATTTAAAAGTTTCTTAATAATATGTTTTTCTCGGTTAATTTGGCGCCGAAAGTCGCCGTGGCGAAGATCACCTGCCAAAGTAAAGCTCAATCAGGTTGTCGTTTACGAGGTATCACTTCTTCGCCGACAATATTGTGAAATTGATGACTTCTGCATACATAATGAATTATGCTGACTTTTGCATTGTCTTTTTCCCCCCTTTAGGGTGAGATGGGCCAGTATCAAATGCTATCACTGCCAGTGAGTGTTTTTTACTATTTCTTTACTTGAATAACGTGAACTTTCAATTAATTTTAAGTTTTTGAACTTTTCAAAAAGTTTCAAGTCTTGTGACGGTTAATAATAAAAATGTGACGGTTAATCTTTGCAAAATCTTACGAAATTTCAAACAAATTTATAGAAACCAAATCTAAATAAAGCGCTCGATATTTTATGGAATGAATTTTGAAGTACTTGTTCTGAGAAATCGTGGTGGTCTTATAGTTTGATCAGTCTCGTTTCGGAAGTGTTACATTTTGTGTTTTTCCTAATATTTAAATTTTTTTTTCAGGAAAAGGATCTCCCGCCTACTCAAAAAACAGAATCAAAGTTGGTTTCTGGAGATGAGTCTGTGGAAGCCGAGTCTGTTATGGAAGACAAGTCTGCAGCAAAAGACAAGCCTGCTGTGATAGAAGACGAGGCGGAACTACTTGAAGCTAGGATCACTCAAGAGTCTAAGGGTAAAGAGCCCGATTGGAAACAAAAAGCTGCACTTGCAGGGTTGTTATGTTTAAAACACTTTGTTTTAAACATGTTTAAAACAAAGCAAAAAAACATAGTTTAAAACACATGTAGTTTTTAGCAAGTTGCTCCCTTTATTTAAGCAACAAACTCACTATTTTCATGTATGGATCACCCAGAGCCTAAAAAGATGGTGCCAAGTATAAGGCTTGGGTACAAACCACCAAATCGCCATGACATAGGCAGTACATAGCTTGTTAAAGAGCATGATGCTGTGAAGAAAACTTACAAAAATCATTTTGAGGAACAAACTGTTTGGGGTGTATTTAAAAGTATAGCTTTATTAATCTAATTTCAATTTGAAAAGTCAATTTAAATTTTTTAAAAATCATGGATTTTTTTATCATTTCTATGTCGAGGGTACAAAAAACAAATAAAACGTTTTAAACAAAAAAAAACACGTTTGAAACAAGTAAAACATGTTTTTTGTTTTTTATTTTAAAAAAATGTTTTTTTCCAACCCTGCTTACAGATATCGAGGACGACTTCTGGGGCTTCAATGACAAGTCCAAGACGAAAGATGAGTCGATTAGCAGGAATAAAGACGTAAATGGTTTTAAAGACAAATCCAAGGGCAAAAATGGGGCAAAGATCACCAAAGATGATTTCTTGGATTTTGAAGCAAAAGATGATGATTTTATGGATTTCGAAGCAAAGGACGATTTTGAAGTAAAGGATGACGAGAGCATGGAAGGAAATGAAGAGAATGGTAAATATTTCTCACCCCCCCCCTTTTGCAGCTGAAGGGATTTTCAGGGCTCCCAGCAGGTCTCTTTTTTCACCTGAGGTCTCTAAAAGTATCTTTTTTAGGATCAAGGTATCTTTTTTTCCTTTTTTCCCTACTTTTAAGGGTTAGAATTACAAAATTTTTCTGGGGGAGTGCCCCCAGACCCCCTCTACCTTTGAAATTTTTTTCTCTATATCCTTTTTCCGTAGAATTCTGACTTACAAGATATCAGTCTCTTTGGGTGTTATCAATGGGTCAACAAAATTAGTTGAAACAATACTTTGAAGGCTAATTTTCCCCAAACTTTCCAGTGAAGAATAGGGTGTATCGAAAAAAACTTTTTTTTGATTTTGATGATGCCTTAGTGCGGAAAAGTTGTCTAAGGTGACAGAGAGTACCTGTGAATTTTTTCAGAATTTTCGGATAATATCTTGAGGTGCCGCCAAGGCCCTGAAGGTCCCCATGTTAATCCAATGGAGCGCGCAGGCCAAGAAGGCCGAAAATTGGTTTTTCGCCCCTCATTTCTACCCTAATCACACGACGAATGTCCTTACTCGAGTTATGGACCCTATAAGATCTAGGCTATCCGACAAAACTTGAATAATAGCCTAAATCTCTATATTATGTTGATTTTGGGCTCTGATTTGAACGAGGAAATACGCGATTTTCGACGAAATTGGAGCATATAAAAAAACGTTATATAGAGATTTAGGCTATTATTCAAGTTTTGTCGGATAGCCTAGATCATATAGGGTCCATAACTCGAGTGAAGACATTCGTCGTGTGATTAGGGTAGAAATGAGGGGCGAAAAACCAATTTTCGGCCTTCTTGGCTTGCGCGCTCCATTGGATTAACATGGGGACCTTCAGGGCCTTGGCGGCACCTCAAGATATTATCCGAAAATTCTGAAAAAATTCACAGGTACTCTCTGTCACCTTAGACAACTTTTCCGCACTAAGGCATCATCAAAATCAAAAAAAAGTTTTTTTCGATACACCCTAGTGAAGAACCCTCATCCCTGTATCTATACTTGGGGTTCATATTTTATACAAACTGAACAAAATTTTACAGGGTCTGTTAGTTTGAATCAATTCTCCCCCCTCCAACCCCCCCCACAATAGTCTGGTTATGGGTTTCAAGTGTGAAATAAAGCAATTAATATAAATTTGAAAATTATTTGTAATTGGTGTCAAATCATAATGTATAATACATTTCAAAACAATTTATTTTGTTATTAGCACCCCCAAATACATAGAAATTCGTTAAAATTATTCAACAACAAACTTTTAGGTTGCAGACCTGTATAATTAAGGCATCTATTAGGGTAAAATACAAAAATTTTACGGAAGCCATAGAAAAAATTGTATGTGAAAGATAGTCTGTTATAGGGGTATGAAGGATAATTATGACCTTATGACATCCTTATTTAGCGGCATAGCCAGGATTTTCCTTTGGAGGTCCAAAAAATGCATTATTGTAAATCAACGAAATTTCTGTAGTTACCCAAAAAAATTTGTCATTTTTAATTATACTCCTCTCTGTTAATTAAGAGGTTAACTTCTATGTGTTAATTAGGATCTCTCCTCAAAAACTTTTTGCGAATTTGCCCCTTGAAAACAGTGTCGAACTCGTTTTTGGCCTCAGGCCCATAACTAGATATTTCGTCGCTTAAGGCGCAAAATGACATAACTGCATTTTCCCTATTTTGCAGGAGATGAAAAAACAGTTTGGCTATTAATTAAAGAAAATAATATTATTATAGTTTTAAACCTTCATTTTAGGCCTTTTTGACCGGGGATTGAGATGGAAGGCTTCTCTGTGGCGGCATCCCTAACAATATCAATGAAAGGCGTGCAATTATGTCATTTAGCCTTACGAATGCAGTTATGCTAAAATGACAAAATTGACGATAGCAGCGATTTGAGTCATTTTTTCGCAAAATCCTTGGTGCCAGGTGATCCGGAGCCGGGATTTGCATAAAGATTGATGCATAACTCAAAATGGCCAAAATGTCAGTTATGTCATTTTGCGCCTTAAGCGACGATTTGTTTCAGGGATTTGACTCATTACTATTTACTTATGAGTGTTTTTACATGTTTTGTTTTAAAACGCTTACTGTGATAGGATGTTAATCTGTGTACAATAAGTCTTAAGTTTGAGGGCGCTTCACCAGAAAAATTTTGGAAATTTGATCTTTTGAAGCAGTGTTTTAGCTCATTTTGAGACCTTTTCAGTTACATCCAAAGACTTGCTTGCAAGCCACACTGAGTTTCAAAGGGATGTTTGGGGTCCTCCCCTAGAAAATCTTTGTTATTTAAACATTAAAAGAGTTATGTGTAAACTCACATATTTGAGCCCTATTGGGTTACAACTACTAGTAAAGAGGATCGCTCTTTTAAAGTGTAGAATTTTTATGAGAAGCACAGTATCAAAATTTCTCCCTTGAGTGGCAACTGGTTATTATAAAACCAAAACTATAGGGTCTAAAATATTTTAGGTCTGAACCCAAAGAACCCCCCCCCAGTTTTGGCTACGGCACTGTTTTTTTATTCAAGAATAATCTTAACTTTTCAGTTTTTAAATTTTAATTTGATTCAAGTTACGAAAAGTATACTTTCTGTTTTGAAGGATTATCCCAATATTTCATTTCAACATTTAAAAATTACCTTGAAAATATGCTTTTTTATTATTTTAATTTTTTTATTGAACCAAAAATAAAAAAAGAACACAATTACAAGTTCACATAGCCACCTAGGATCTCAATCTTTGGCAATCAATTGCCTTTTTTTATCTAATTTCTACATTAATTTTATAACATTAACTATTTTGTGAGGGTAAAACTCTGAAATTTTTGTTTCATCGACCTATTTTTTTCATGACACTGTTAAATTTTGACTTAAAATTTCGGTCTCTTTTTTTTCTTTTTTAAAGATTTTCCTTTTCTCTCTCTTTTTCTCTGGTCTCTTTTTTCCCTAAAGACAAACCAAATGTCTGCTGGGAGCCCTGGACTTTTTTTTGTTTTTTCTCCCTGTTTCTATTTACAGAGGAGTAAAGTAATTCAACAAACTTTACAGGGTTCAAGCTCTTTGGTTTATTCAGTATTTGGTGTCCTACTTCAGCTTGGCCAGTAAAAACTAAGTTAAGTTAAAATAACATATTTATTAATAGGTTAAACATCTAAAAATATAAAAACGATCTGCAAGCTGCCTTTTATAGCTAGCGAAAGAGAATGCTGCTGCCACAAGAAGAAAGTCTTAAGAGTTTAGTGTGTGTGGCTTGTGGGGCAGATGCCTCACTTCAGCCACCACAAGTACTTACGTATTAATGCCACCCCAGCGTTAAATTTAAATTTATAATTGTTATTTGAAATCAAAACACTTTCAAAATTCAAAACACTATATTAAAAACAATATAGTCAATCAGACTTTGGTCGATTGCAGTGCCATTAATATGTAAGTAGTGTTTATTCTACAAAAATGCTTTTAAAGTACTTAAAATGTTTAAGTCCTTTCTTTTCAGAAGTGCATAGTTTTTTCAATGCTCAGTTGAGGAAAGTATCATTCTTTCGGTACTTGGGTAAACAATGAGTTAGATCAGGGGTCGAAATCGGCTCAAAATTACTTACGCCCCATCAAGCATTTATTGGTATAATATCAGGGATTGATCCCGACAAAAATTGGGACCCTTTTGCTGCCCCTACACAAAAATTCACCCTCTTTAAATCTATCCCTTCACAAAAAATAAATTCCTAAAAACACCCCTTTCATCAAATTCAAATTAGCTTTAGTGATATTTTGCAAGAAAACATTTACAAAATATTTGAATTTTTGATGATTTTCTTGGTTTGTGAGTCAATTTTACTTTTACGCACTCATCGGCAAACAATCACTGCTTCAATTTTTCACAGAAACAATTACATTTAAAATAAAACATTTCATTTTTCACAAAAAATAATGAAATAGGCCCCAAAATATAAAACCTGGATCTACCCCTGAATATCGAGTCCAACCACCACGAGGAAACTTTCACGGAAAAATCCAACTTTATAAAGAAGTTCGAGTCTATTCATTTCAGTCGTTTGGCATTTCAGAGTTTTTTAATCACCATCCCCCAAAATTAAAGCTAACCCTTTACAACTCGTTGCCATAATAACCACCACGCTATTGTACGACCTGAAATGCTTACATGTCGCGATTTGGAAAGTTGTGTTTTATTTTAAAGCATATCTAGATCACCCTTCAGGCGCGGATCCAGCACAGCTTCAAGGGGGGGCACTTTTCCAGACAAGATCCCCTTGTGGTACCATTGGGGGTATGGGGTACCTTACCCAGAAAAAATTGAAATTTGACGTGTAAAAGTAGGGTTTTGACTCATTTTTAGAAACGTTTTGAGTCTAAGGGGGACACTTTTCAACACTATTACCTTTACTTTTTGACCCAAAATGTCAAAATTTTGGGGATTTCCTAAAAATAAATACTGAATACCTCATTTTGATACAAATGGGGGGTCTGGGGTCCTCCCCCAGAAAAAATTTTGAAATTAGACCTGTTAAAGTTGGGTTTTTACTCATTTTGAGAACCTTTTTGGGTCGCCAAGGGGGGGCACTTTCCAGAGTGCCACCCCCCTGGATCCGCCACTGTCACCCTTCCAAAACCTTTCAAGATCACCCTGCAAAAAAACTTTTCGACAGTTATTTATTGTAGTGGGCATTGGAGGGATAATTTTCAACACGTATTACCCGCTTTTCTGTGTTGTAGGTGCGTTTGACATCGGAGCCATCAAGGCCTCCTGGGAGCCCTTCATGCGGGAGCATTCGGAGGAAAAAGAAGAAGAGAAAGAGGAGAATGTGGCAGCACCACCCCCAGTGGTGGTGCAAGCCCCCCGGCCCCCCGTGCAGACCTCCTTCCAGCCTGGCTCATCTCCCATCAGCCTGGAACGACGATTCATGGTGAGGAGCCTCTTTGTTGTTATCATCTGCCATTCCCAGGGAGGTGATTCTTCCTCCTTTCATTTAATTTCCTCTTTTAAAAAAAATGTCCACCTTTTTCCCCCTTGAAAATTCTGTAACTATAGGGCTCCATTCACGGACGCTCCGCTCGGGGTGATACGGAGCGGAACGAAGAAAAATCGGGAAAAAAAACGATCGCTCTGCTCCACGCCATTCCACTCGAAGCTCGTTTGACCGCCGTTACTGCTTTCGAGCAAAATTGAAGGTTTTGTTAGGGTGTCAGCGGCTGTTTTCTTAATTATAAAAATCAAAAAGCCTCATAGATAATAAAATAGAAAACCCTCATCGAAGACTTGACAAATTTTGTGACGAAAAAGAAATTGGCACCAAATTGCCTTCTTCAATTTAATGACAATATTGGACTCTAACTGTTTGAAAAAGAAACTGAAGTCACATGCCCCCATGTCCAGATGGTTAGCGTTTTTTTTCTATTTTCAAAAAATGATGGTACTGCCCATTGCCAAACAGTTCGATTTTAGGTCTAATCCCAATTTTAGAGTCTAATTCTTTGTGTAAAAGTTAAAACCTCAGTTTAGATGCTTGTTTGTTCATCCTTTAAAGATAAAGCTAGTAATGACTGGCTTTTCTTTCAGAAAAAACCCCCATTACCCGCATAGGGTCCTGTCCCGGAGTCCCAATTGTTTTGGATAATTGGAGCTCTACTGTAAATGCAAATTTAGAAGAACATAATTTTAAGATAATTGATTTGATCGTAAATGTTTGTGCAGGTGTGGAACTCGACGGGCGTTGTGCGTTGCTACAACACGGAGCAGGAGAGCTCCATCGAAGTGGAGTTCCACGATGCTGGGGTGCACCACCCCCTTCAGCTGACCAACCACGCGGGACACACGCTGGCCGCCCTCTCCCCCCGCGCACTCCTGCTGGCAGCTCCACCCTCACAAGAAAAGCTTGGGTGAGTGGAACACTTAATTTTAATTAAGTTTTTGAAGTGAATTTAAATGTACTATAAGAACAAGGTTCCCACGGTCCTTGAAAGTCCTTGAATTTTTAAGGCTAAATTTAAGTACTTGAAAGTCCTTGAAAAACGTTCTAGGTCCTGGAAAAATGACTTAGGTCCTCGAATTTTCACCCATCCACTAATCGAACTTAATTTTTTCAGATCTTTCTTTGTTTTTTATCTAGAAATTTTCTTTAGAACTAATCTTATGAACATAACTTGCGGCCAGTTTTACAAACTGACAGTGAAGAGTGACTTCTCCTCTCGTTCCAATCGTATGGGGGAAAACTACTTGTCTTGAAAAATGACTAATTTTTAAATCTCTGCAAAAAAGGTCCTTGAAAAATTTTGTCGAGGTCCTTGAAAAGTCCTTGATTTTTAATGTTTTCAAAGAGTGGGAACCATGAAGAAATCCCAGTATCTCTTTGTTCCTTTGTGTGTGATATTCCAGCTGTGCATTCCATGTCCTTAAAACTCTTTAGAGCCCAACTCCAAGAGTCTTCTTTCTCATTGGTTGGTGAACGTTTCAGTTCGCTTAATTTAGTATTGTGCATGTGGGATAGTCTTTGTTGGACCATCTGGTTGTACCCTGGTTATGCACCGAGGTTCTAGAATTGTTTCGTGCATGTTCTTTGTCAAAACTGAACGGATTTCGTAATTGTGTTTTATTCTTTCAGCAAAGTGGAGTGTACGAACTTCGGCTGCTGGGGTGCTAGAAATGAGTGGACGGTGGATCTGCTGGAGGAAGAGGAAGTCGAGGTAAATTACAACTTTAATTTAAAGAGGCGGAAAAATTAGTTTCAACTCCATGCAACAGTCCTTAAAAACTCCTTAGATTGATTGCCCTAGTCCTTACAAAAGGCCCTTAAAGCTCTTTGTTTACCCATTAGAGTCCTTACTTTTCAGAAGAACGCAGTTTTTTCTCTCTTTACGTCAATTTTTTAAAGGGATTTGATCAAAAATATAAGTGTACTTTTATAAAAAGTTTGCCGATTTCTATTTTTGCCGATGCATGTTTCTGGAAGCAGTCCGCTCCCCCTCCAGAAAAAGCAACTTAACAATCACAATCGCATTTTTCTTTTCTTTTTTGATGTCTAGCTTAAAAGCTTTTTTTGGAGGAAGTGTTCTTTCATAGTAGTCAACAAAATTTGAATGATATATAGCTGGCAAATTAAAAAACTAAAAGAGAAAAAACAAACTAAATTGAGTTATTCCTATCTATAAAAGGGAGATATATTCTCGAAAAGTCGTTGAAATCATTTTAATAACAGTTTAAGTATAAATTACATTCGAAAAGGTCCTTAAAATTTTCTTAAAATGTGCTTAGAAAGTCTTTAAAAAGTACTTAATTTTACTCTTCTTACTTCAGTACGAACCATGCCATGGAGGTTTACTTAAGAAAGTGCAGTAAGTTTTTTATCCCTAGTTTAAAATTTCCAATCGGCCAACTTTTTTTTAATTGTTTCCTGAATAAGGCTTGAAAAGCTCCATCTTGATCAAAATTCACTGAAATGCGGGTTTGAGTTTTTATGTTGACGTCAGAAATGGATTGTTTCAAGTTATTCCCATCACTGCATAAAAGCAGTTTCGACCTAAATTTGTGGAAGCCACCTATTTTGCAATCCTAAAGGGTAGAAAACTTACATCCGAGTAAATTTTAAAGATATTGAGATTGAATTTTTTGTGTCTTATTCAGTTAAAAATTTGAAAGAACACCAAACCAATTTGAGGTCATGGGATTGCTTGAAACGAGGTAATAAGCGCGAGTGCCACATTTCTGTTTGGTGAATGAAAATCTGCTCCAAAATTGATTCCCTGCTCCAAAAACCGCAAAATTCAAATTTTTTCGCCAAACTATATTCTGTTCCACCCTAAGTTGACACTGTTGGGAAAGGCAGAGGTTGTACCAATCCGCCCGAAAAAATAGTACTAGCTTGTATTGTAATTTAAAATAAAGAATATGCAGATACATTTGTAAAAATGTGTCATACATTATAGTTTATAGGGAATTTTATCATATCAATTAATTTAAGGGGACATGGTACCTTTTTGGCTAAAATCTTTATTTTCTTTGTTATTTGATACTTTTTGCTGGTAATATATGTATTTGCCTTACATTAGATGCATTTCAAGTTGAAAATACCAAAAAATTGAAAATTTATTAGTTAAAAAAAACTTAAAATTTAAGAGGTGTTTTTAAAATGCTACTCCTCCTACAATAATTGACTTACACTCATGAACTTTTGTATTAAAGTATCTCAATCTGTGTACAATAAAAGCTAGTATCGGTTAAGGGTTTGTACTATTTGAAGTAAATAAAAATATTGTTTTTCTTTCATCACTTTCAAAAAAACCCTAAAAATGCTGAAAATCAAAATTCAGTAATTTAAAAAAAAATCTACCATGAATATCCAAACACCCATACAAGCTTTTGTTAAACCCACTTCCAACAATAACCAGAAAAAGTTTCAAGATATTTGGTGCAATAGATAAAAAGCCTTAGCATTTTAAACGACAAGAACGTGGCTCTGAGAAAAGCGGACTTGAAGTTTCAATATCCATAGAGAAGTGAATACGATCAAACATAAAACTAGCCATAACTTGGATAATTTTCAATAAAACGTTTCTAAATTTTGTAGGATGATAGACAAATGCATATAGATTAGTTTAAATGAAAAAAAATTTTTTTTTGAAATTTTGTCAAAAAAAGGTACCATGTCCCCTTAATCATGCGTTAAAAGAATGAATATAGTCATATGAATATAGTTTTTAAGAATGAATATAGTCCGTAGGGTAGAGCCGGGTAGAACCAATACCTCCTATATAAGAAAGCCTCTTCACGGGTTGCTATTACACTGAAACACGTAGCTCAAGTAGTCCCAACGAAACTACTCCGCATGGTTGCAATCTTTCTCTCTTCATCTTTTTCTGCGAGCCTCTCGCGGCGCACGCGCGTTGGGGTAGTTATTGCCTACGCCAGCTCAAATTCCATTATAAACGGCTCCCGCAATTTTGCAACACGTGCTTCATCGCAATACGGTTTGTTTGAAACATGCTTTTTTTAATTGTTTAACCTTATAATGGTTTGAAGACATTAAAGCGACATGCCATATAGATGCGTTGGTGTAAATTGCAAAGGCAATTACAGAAATGGACCCAAGGTGACAGTGTTTTCTTTCCCAAAGGATGAACGTTTGAAACGAAACTGGTTGCACGCTCTTAATCGTAAAGATTTCGTAGTTACTGCGAACTCCAGGGTAAGTTCACACTCAATTCATTCATTATTTTTGTTCTATTACTGTTTAAGTATCCTACACTGAAATGTATTTGTAATATAAAGTATTAGCTATTTGGCGGTTTATTGGATATAGTACCTCACCTGTTCAATTTTTGTTTGCTTCTGATTTTAGATGACGAATTCGAATTGACGTTGTGTTTATATTGTTTCAGGTATGCATACAGCATTTTTCTGAGGACGATGTCATCAAGGAATCTTCATTTGTAGACTCTTCTACAGGAAATATAATAAAAATACCCCTTTCCCACTATAAACTCAAAGAAGGAGCCATCCCTACCATCTTTCCTGGTTGTCCTGGCTACATGACAAAAGAATCATTGTGTAGAGAATCACGAGAGGAGAAGCTTAAAAATGCTGAAATGAGACATCTAAATGTGGCAATCAAAGAAAGCCTGAAATCCAGTGAAGAATATAATAAAACCAACAATTTCAGTGATTATAACCAGTTCAAGACTCTACTCGAAGGAATAACTGTAGATTCCTTTTGGTATGTTCATCACCTTTTTGACAGAACTTTTTTTTCTTCCTTTATTTACAATCCTAATCCAACTGTTAAGTCAACAATTGTTGTTTTTAATGACTTAAAAGTTGAAGTGTATTTAAAACAAGTAAAATTGAAACATATGGGTAAATACAGTTTTCCCTACACTTTGACATCTGTCAATGAGTTAAAGGATTTATTAGATGAATTTAAAATGTTTCAAAATGATGACAATGAAAGTAATTGCAATGATATTGTAAATGTATTGCATCAATTGCTCAATCAGTTGAAAGATTATGTGTCGGAGGAAAATGTAAAGGTTATAGATTTTCTAGTTGAACAAATTTCTTTATTAGTTGTGAAAAAAAATATGTTACGATATAGCTCTGAATTGCTAATATTTGCTAGTTTACTGTATTCAATTTCTCCCCATTGTTACAAATTTCTTAGAAATTCTGATCACTTATTACTTCCACATCCATCTACAATGAGGAAGTTGCATGATTTTTTTTTATTTTTTTAATCGATTCCTCTTGCAAAAATAAGCAACTACCCAAAATTTGAGGCCGATCGAGAAATTTTTTGATTGTCAAAAAAATTAACAAAAATCCCCTTTTTAAAAGCGCGCGAAAACGCCAAGAGTTTGGATGTGACGTCATCTTATACTAAACATTGTTGTAAAGCAATGGAGTTGATGGTATTATTGTTGACGTCATCTTATAGTTTAAACAATAAACGTTTTCAGTCACGTGTTTTTTTCTCAACTTTTAAATTAAAATATTTAATTACCTGTACATTTTTTTGAAAAACTGACTAGATATTTCATTTTACCATACAAAAAACCATACGGAACACTTGTTTGTTTTTGAAAATCTGACACATGCAACTTCCTTATTGAAAGAGTTTGTTCATCTTTCAATTTGAATCCTGATATCGAACAATCAGATGATAATTTCTTATTATATGCAAAAAATAAATTTAACTGTTTGAAAACAAATGATAAAGTGGTATCATTAATGATTGATGAAATACACCTCAAACCGTATTTCGACCTTAAAGGTGGAAATATTGTGGGAAAGTCTGTGAATAATGAAAAAGCTGCTAATGCAGCTTATGTTTTTATGATTACTAGTTTTTTGTCAAATTTCTGTGACGTTGTTCACATATTGCCAGTTAATAATATTAATGCTGATTTTTTATATGAAAATATCAAAAAGGTTATTTTGGGATTAGAAGAAATTGGTTATCAGGTTATTTGTGTTACATCTGACAACAATTCCTTGAATGGGAAAGCCATGTCTTTTTTTTTATCTCCAAATAAACTTAGTATTGTGTATCCCCATCCAGCCAATCCTACTAGGCCTCTATTTTACCTTTTTGATCCAGTCCATATTTTCAAATGCTTGAGGAATTGCTTTAGTTTTGATAATTGGATTAACCAAAAAAATGATGGACAGAATATGTACTTTTTAGATTTTGAGGACCATTCTATAACCAAAACAGCATGTTTTAAAACAATAAAAAGTATCCATTCATTAGAAGAGGGGCAGCTTTTAAAATATGCCTATGGGATCTCTGTGAAAGCTCTTTGTCCAACTAGCATGGAGAGACAAAATGTGAAACTAGTTACCCAAATTTTTAGCGATCATGTTGTGGAAGGGTTAAGAAATGTAAAAAATCAAACCAACGAAATTCATTGTTCTGATACTGCTGATTTCATTGATATAGTGTTGAAGTGGTGGAAGATAATGAACGTTAAAAGTTTGTTTAAAGGTAAACATAAAAGAGATGAGTTCATGGAACCTCTGACATCTAATCCAGAGGATGGGAATATTATTTTTTTGAATAAGTTTCTTAATTGGCTTGATGCTTGGAAGGCAGTTAAATATGACTCTGGATTTTTAACCAGAGAAACATTTACTGCCATTTCACATACTACTTATGCAGTTCTAGAGCTTAGTAGCTACTGCCAAAGTGAACTAGGCTTTTCCTACTTCCTTACTGGAAAAATTCAAACAGATTTGCTTGAAAATCGTTTTGGGAAATTCAGGCAGCTATCCGGTGGGCAGTACAACATAACAATTAGGCAAATATTTGAGAATGAAACAAAGCTACGGCTACAGTCGATAGGAAATTTTAAAATGAAATCAGCAGAATTTGGTGAAATTGGGTTAAAGCTTTCTGATATCTTTGAGGAAAATATTAAATTTGAAAATGAAGAGTATTTAAGTTTTGTTGATATTGATGTTGAAGATGAGGATTTAATATCATTAATTCCTATTTTGCCTGTTATGAATTATGTAGCAGGGTACTGCTGTTATGCTTATGCCAAAGGCAAAAAATGTCAATTATGTAGAGACTCTATATCTGTGAATGATATGGTAGAAAAATTTGAAATTTCTGATGATATTGAAAATTGTTACATTCAATCATTAGATCGAGGAGGTTTAGCTTATCCCAAACCTGAGGTCTTACAAATAGTGATGCATTCATATGTTGTTGTTCAAAAATTGATATCTGAAAAATATGAAAGTTTGTTTTTAAAAATGCAAAAACAGAAATCTTTAACTGTTAAATTAATACTTGTAATTTTAGACAAAAAGGAAGTATTTTTAGAAGAAAATAAGTGTTCTGTTCATAGTTCTAGTTTTATTATTGAATCAATTGTGAATCGCTGTGTAAATACTTTTCTTAATAATTATTGCAAAGAATGCAACAACAGTTTAACTAAAGAGCGTCTCTTCAAAAACCTATCAAATTCTGTAGCAAAAAAAAAATACTTCATCAAAAAAAAGAAAACTTCAAACACTATCAAGTTAATTTTGGCTACTTAATGTAATGTTTTGGGCATTTTTATACCATTTATTTCATTTTATCTTCATTTTCCATTAGAACTTTATAGTGTCTTGTTTGAAATATAATGTTATTTGTATAAGGTATAAATTTTGAATAAATATTTATTTATTGTTTATCATTCTGTGTTTTTTTAGTAAAATTACACTGACAATTTGCAATATTTTAGCTGTTGGTTTGTTTTAAGATCAACATAATATCTTCTTTGGAATTTTACAATAAAAATAATTTTTACAGTTATTTATAGTAATTGTTGGTAAATAATCTATAGTATATTAAGCTGTGTGTGTTTTGTCTAAAAGAATCTACATTTGTAGAGATCCAGGTTAAATAAATTATGAGTATGAAAAAATATCTTTGAAAAGTCTATTAGAAAAAGTATGTTAGTTATGGTGCTATTTAAAAAATTACTATCAGAATCCTAAGAACTTTTATAAAGATCGTTACTGCCGAAGAAATAACCCCTTAAATATTTTTGCTTGAAGAAAATGTATTTGACGAGAAATTGGTACATTTAAGAGCAATCGGAACATAGACCCTTGCTCGGATTCGGCGAGGGGAGAAGCGGAAACGGACTACTCTCGTGACGTCGCGATTCTCGTGCGGAGGCTTTCTTATATAGGAGGTATTGGTAGAACGGCCTTGGACGGGCAACCAATTCCGGCTCATCGGCTGGGAACTGGTTTCCTGGCTGTAATTCAGTTGTCGTAGCCTTTTCTTTAAGGTGGAACAGAGTACAGAGATGCCAACCATTCCGGATTTTGCGGAATCATTCCGCATTTCGGCCCATAATTCCGCAATTACGGATAAAGCTAGAAAAATTACGGAAACTACGCTAATTATATTTTAACGACGATGTATTAAATTTTTCTTCTCGATTCTCTGTTTTTAGCTTCAATCCTTACAATACATATTTTTTTTACTTAGAATTGCGAATAAAAACGATAACTCTAGTCGCTAGTAACTGATGAGATGGGCAATAAGAAGGGGGTATCAATCGGAATTCAGAATATTCTAATCTGCATGGATGATTGATTCATGGGAGAAAAAAAAGGCCTTCTTTACTCAAATATTTGCGTTTTCAAGCCTTTTCTAAAACTTATCAAAAGATTGGGGCATTTTTCTACATGCAGAAGTCGTGGCATCAGTCGGCAAGCCACATGTCACGCCGGATTTTTTTGTGGGTGGGGGGGGGGGCGATTACGGAAGAGCGTTGTTACGGATGAGCGTACACATTATAGTTTATCGGGAATTTTATCATATAAAGTAATTTTATCATGCGTGAAAAGTCTTTAAAACCAAGCTATGAATATAGTCCATAGGGTAGAACAGCGTTGAATGGGCAGCCTATTCCGGCTGGGAACCGGTTTCCTGGCTGTAATTTGGTTGCTGTAGCCTTTTCTTCAGTGTCAAGCAGTGGCGGATCTACAGGGGGGGGCTTTCGGCCTGAAGCCCCCCCAAAACGTCAACTTTTTTACTCAGTTTGTCAAAACGCAAAACATTTATATCCGAAATTCGGTTGAGGCTTACCAAAACGAGTTGAAAAAGTGGGGTTTTTGACTTAAATTTCCAAAAATTTTGGAAAGACCCCCCTGTAGTGGTTTGAGTAGGATAATTCACTACCTTTTCTGTATTACCATTAACAAAAAGACTCAATTGGATTATGAAAATTCTTAGCCCTCCCAAAACCAAATCCTCATAACTTGATTTAGTTCTTTAGCATGCAAATTCTACCTAAAATGTTCTGAAAAGCTTCATTAGACTTAATTATGTAGTAATGCATTAGTATATTAGACTGTAATTAAATATACATAAGAGGGAGGGGCTAAGAAATAATTTTGGCTCCCTCTCTAAATATATTTCTATATATGCCACTGAGACCGGGGGGGCATGGAGAATTTAGAAAGGCTTTGGTGGGGCATGGACCAAAAAAGGTAGGGAAACACTGGTATAGAGAGTTGGTGTTGTTGCAGGGCCTTTGCTGCAGCGAGCTGTTTGGAGCCTGCGTCACTTCTGGTCAGCTGTTGCGCATCTTCTCTGTTACTGGGGTGCAGGGGGAGGTCATCGCGCTGCCGGGGCCACCTGTCGCCTGTGCCGCACACGGACTGCGGCTCATCGTGGCACACCACAATGGACAGGGTGAGTGCCAATTGTGATAACATTATCTCATACTTGACACCAAATTTAGAAAGTGGTATCTATCTTAAATTATATCCAACACAGTAATGTCTACTGGATCCATGAATTGTAATACAGAGATTTTTAATAAGTATAATTATTTTATTTCTAACAATATAATAAAATCAATAACACATGTTTTAAAAGCAAAAGGTTACTGACAATCAATAACACATGTTATAATAACAAGATGTTACTTAGCAATCTATGCTCCATAGCCATCTTCAACTAGGCTACTGCTTAACCAACGATAGTAAAAGGGTCACGTGATTTTGAAATACTCGGAGGGGAGAAAGGAAGAAGCTGAGGGGCAGTTGATCGAAAGATACATTTACTCCCTCTAACCTTAGTTAGACCCTCTATATACATAAAAAATCAGTGACCCTTTTACTATCGTTGGCTAAGCAGTATAACATTGGCTTATTAGAGCAACACAATATGGTGGGAGGGAGTGGAGAGTGAAAAATTATAAGACCAATTATAAGTCTGTACCAGGACATTAAAGTTGTATAAGTAAACAGCAAAAGCCCAGACTTCATATGTGTGGCAAATGTGACATTACTTGACAATGACCCAATCAGGAAGTGATGCCACATCATTTCAATTTCAGCTCAGATCTCTTAACTGTACTCAGAAAAACCTAAAGCAGAACTCTTTTTGAGGAGAAATAAAGCTATTTCAGCAAAATGACCTTTATAAGGGTGGTCAAGGGGCCATTTAAAGCTTTTGAAACATAGCCTGTTTTTTCTTGAATTTTTATCGTATGTATGTTACGTGCAAAGTGATTAATTGGGCATTGTTAATAATGCACGAGCAATGTGATAAATTCAACGAAATTTATCACTTTGCCCGCTTTCACTCTGGGTATTATTATTAATAATGCCCAATTTTAATCACTTTGCCAGTAACATGTATACCAAGTTTGGGCTGTGGATTTGTATATAAAAGACTTGTTATCTTTGTTGCAGGAGTTGAGGACGGTCAGTGCTTGAGCCTGATGATGGTCAAAATAGAGCTTGGGGGTCACTGCAAGGTCAAGCAGCTCCCCCTCCCCATCAGCCCAAAGGCATTCCTCACGTGGCTCGGGTGAGTTCATTCTTAACTGTGCACTCAGATTATATCTACAGTTTCTACAATTTTCATACTATACTGCATATTTTTTTCTTTTATTGTAGGACTATTCCCTATTGGAAATTTTTTTCTGGTATTCCATAAACCAGTATGAATTATACTGGATCCAGTATAAATGATACTGGATCCAGTATAATTCATACTGGTTTATGGAATACCAGAAAAAAATTTCCAATAGGGTTATTTAATTTTTATTAAATTTTTTGCCCTTTTGCTCTTGGCTGAAAAAAACAAATTCATGAATTTACGAGTAGATTTTCAAAATAGTGTTTTCAGGTGAGGTCACGACCAGTTATTTTCTTCCTTTCTGTAGGTTGAAAAGTCTGTTGCTAAGGCCGTTGCTAGGTGCGGCGGTATCTGTTGCTGTCATGTGATTTCAAATGCTCCAATAGAAGCATTCCATGACCAGTTATTTTTTTAACTGTTAACTGCTATAGGTCAAACAATCTGTTGCTAAGGCTGTTGCTAGGTCCCGTGATTGAAAATGCTCTATTTATAAAAAAACCGTACCCTTCGGTTGAAAAGTCTGTTGCTAAGGCCGTTGCTAGGTGCAGCGGTATCTGTTGCTGTCATGTGATTTCAAATGCTCCAATAGAAGCATTCCATGACCAGTTATTTTTTTAACTGTTAACTGCTATAGGTCAAACAATCTGTTGCTAAGGCTGTTGCTAGGTCCCGTGATTGAAAATGCTCTATTTATAAAAAAACCGGACCCTTCGGTTGAAAAGTCTGTTGCTAAGGCCGTTGCTAGGTGCGGCGGTATCTGTTGCTGTCATGTGATTTCAAATGCTCCAATAGAAGCATTCCATGACCAGTTATTTTTTTAACTGTTAACTGCTATAGGTCAAACAATCTGTTGCTAAGGCTGTTGCTAGGTCCGGTGATTGAAAATGCTCTATTTATAAAAAAACCGGACCCTTCGGTCGAAAAGTCTGTTGCTAAGGCCGTTGCTAGGTGCGGCGGTATCTGTTGCTGTCATGTGATTTCAAATGCTCCAATAGAAGCATTCCATGACCAGTTATTTTTTTAACTGTTAACTGCTATAGGTCAAACAATCTGTTGCTAAGGCTGTTGCTAGGTCCCGTGATTGAAAATGCTCTATTTATAAAAAAACCGGACCCTTCGGTAGAAAAGTCTGTTGCTAAGGCCGTTGCTAGGTGCGGCGGTATCTGTTGCTGTCATGTGATTTCAAATGCTCCAATAGAAGCATTCCATGACCAGTTATTTTTTTAACTGTTAACTGCTATAGGTCAAACAATCTGTTGCTAAGGCTGTTGCTAGGTCCCGTGATTGAAAATGCTCTATTTATAAAAAAACCGGACCCTTCGGTCGAAAAGTCTGTTGCTAAGGCCGTTGCTAGGTGCGGCGGTATCTGTTGCTGTCATGTGATTTCAAATGCTCCAATAGAAGCATTCCATGACCAGTTATTTTTTTTAACTGTTTACTATAGGTCAAACAATCCGTTGCTAAGGCTGTTGCTAGGTCCAGTGATTGAAAATGCTCTATTTATAAAAAAAAACGGACCCTTCACAAAAAGTCTGGACTGTAGAGGTCGCAGCAAAGTTCGTCGTTTGGAGAGTACATGGTTGGTTTCTCGAATTGTTTCAGGTTTTCTGACGAAGGCAGCCCGTGTGTGGTGGACACTGCCGGGAGGGTGTCCATTCTCAGCAGCCGGTCCGAGCCCAAGTGGGTCCCTGTCGCAGACACCCGTGCCAACGTGAGTAGTGTGCGTTTTTCCATTTAACCAGTTCGTTAAGGTTACTCGGCGACCTTTATTTTAGCTGCCCCCCCTAAGCCGAAATTCGAACGTTCTACCAAAAACCGTTTGATTTTGTGAGTTACAAAGTCTAGGTTTTTATGTGACAGGGTGATTAATTAAAGTTTCGATTATTTTAAAAGGCCCTTAAAAAGATATTCAATGGTCGAGATTCACCTCATATTTAGTCTTAGAACTTATGCAGTGTTCAAAGAAAAGTCAGGGATTTTTTTACAAAAAAAATGCTGGGAATAGTCAGGAAAACTTGCTTAAAATCAATCAGAACACCTGGAAAATGATGAATTTTCAATGTCTGCTCCTTTTTTTTACTCTGGAAACTATTTGTTGAAAACATGTGTTCGAAAAAGCGAGATATAAAATTATGCAGCACAGGTTAGGGAACACCTGGAAAAGTCGGTGAATTTTAATTTGATCTAAAAAGTCAAAGGTAATTCAATCAATCAAAATCAAAGTCTGCCCGGGCCTAGTGGCCCATCAGGCGGTGCCCATCTCCGTTTCTGTAGCCTTTGGGCCTGGGGTGCTTATTACTAGCGTGTGTCCAGGCCGAGTGGCTAGCCCGACGCTGGACCCCCAGTTGATTCCCCAAGCAAGCTTGGTCCTCATTTATCGACCCCGGAGGGATGAAGGGCTGAGTTCACCCATGACCAGCTACCCAAGGAGAAGCCGCAAGGCATCGAACCTGGGTCGGTAATGCTCATAGCCAGACACGCTGACCACTACACCACCGCGGCCACCAAAGGTAATTGCTTATGCCTAAAACCTGAAAAATCATACAGAAAACCTTGAAAATTATTTTTTTTTGCTGCCTTCATCTAATTTTTAGCTCTGTTAAGTAGAAATATGAATTTTTTATTGAAAATTTATGTTCAAAAAGCAAAAATGACGTGTTTTACTAGTTTTTTGACTGGAAAGTCTCGAAAATTAACCTGGAAAAATCGGTGAATTTTATTTCTACAATTGAGTGAGAACCCTGAATATACTGTGGATCTTAATCTGGAAAATTGTCAAAATCAACCTGAAAGTCAGTAATTATATTTCCCAGTAAGTTGAGTTCCAGTAAGTTTTCATTAAAGTTTCAATTTTAAGTAGCTGGAAAAAAGAGAACTAATGGGCAGAATGGGGGGCACTGTACAGTTAGAAATACCCTTGCTAAATGTGTGTTGTAAGTTCCCACTTTTTGCACTTCTTCAATTTGTATTTTTGGATCTTTTCAGTTGAAATCGAAATCTGACACTCGCTTCGTGGTTGGTCTTTCTGAAGCTAAACAGCAAGTCAGGTGAGTTACGCCGTTCCTAGTTTTTTATTAGACAAATAGACGAGAATTTTTAATTCAGGCTACGTAGCTAAACTTTTATTTTTAGTTGCTCTATTTGCAATTGCAACATGTTTCTTTTACTATATTATCAATTGAAAAAATATTATCTCTGCCAAAAGCAGTTCCTTTAAGCCAAAACAACTCTTATGTTCATTTTACACTGTTGTAAGTTTAACTTTTTTGTGCTTAGGTACATCTTGTGCAAAGGATCCAGGTACCCTAACTTATTACCACGACCGACTGTCTCGGTGTTGGACTTCTCCCTTCCCTTTTGGGACACTAATTCTGACAGAGGAAAGTTTGAAGTAAGTTTTGAGCCTTCTTCATTTTAACGATTAACGATTTTAACGATTAGCTTTAACGATTTTAATAACATTTCAAACTACGAGGGTTGTTTTTTAATTAACTTCCGTTTTGCTCCTGAAAAAAAAGTAGTAGGATTTCGAAATAATTTTGCTACTGATAGATAGGTACATCCTTGAGGATCAATTTCCCTCATTACTGGAAAAAATCGGACATTTTTTCTATTATTTATTGAATTTACAAGCGCGCTCCTCGAACTTATTTCCCGCCAACCCATAGAGAATTTCTCTTTTTCGGAATTTTCCCGTTTTTGATAGTTTAAAAATAAAAAACAAATGAATATTTAAAAATAAGGTTATTACGGAAGGTTACAAACATATTTAATTACTTTTCATCGTAATCACCTTTAAATAGACCATTTACCGTACCATTTCACAAGTTTTTCGATTCCGCTTCATGAAAAGTTTGATTTTTTGTTGAGCTTCGCATCGGTTCGGACAGCCGTTTTCCCCCTCAGCGCACACTTTGCCTGCGAATCTATCGATATTGCCTTGTTTATTATGGCTGTAACTCCAGAATCCACAATGCCTGGAACTTGGCAGATGCAAAACATATGGTTTTAAACATCCACAATAGCATGCTGCAAAAATCACCTGCCTGCCGATTGTCTATTGTTAATGCGAACAAAGTTTAAAGGAAGAGAAATTCTCTATGGGTTGGCGGGAAATAAGTTCGAGGAGCGCGCTTGTAAATTCAATAAATAATAGAAAAAATGTCCGATTATTTCCAGTAATGAGGGAAATTGATCCTCAAGGATGTACCTATCTACCAGTAGCAAAATTATTTCGAAATTCCTACTACTTTTTTTTCAGGAGCAAAACGGAAGTTAATTAAAAAACAACCCTCGTAAATTTTCACAAAATTGGCACCTCTTAAAAAAAACCTAGACAGACCCCTGTTTTTAGAATCCCCTCCAGAAATCCCAAATCCTTGGAACGTCCCCCCAATTTTCAGGAGTCAACGACGAGCTTAAGCTTTGAATGTGTTAAATGCGAGATATTTGGTTGCAGGAAGAGATCCGTCGCTGTGTGCTGCAGAAAGAGTGTCTCAAGCAGCAGAACATGATCGAGGAAATGTTGGACCTGGACAAGAAGCTGCTCTCGGTCTACCTCAAGATGTTCGCCGTGAGTATTCTCCATCCTATTTGCACCCAACTCTCCTGTTTTCACCCCGCATCAGTAGTTGGAATGGACTTGTTTTAAAAAATTCAACAAGAATCGATATTACCCTTTATTTTAAATTTCATTGCAAAGAAATCTTTGGAATAATTGGGAGCACATGGGGGATACCGAAAATTGAGAAAAGAGTATTATTTTTTTGGTGTACCAAATTAGCAAAGTTTTGACAGCCAAGTTTTTGTGACCTTTTTTGTATTCAACTTCAAAGCCGTGGTAGACCTAAGATATTATCGTAAAGTAATTTTTGATGACTGCAACAACTTCTGAACAATGTGGAGAATAAGCCAAAATTTATCCCGATACCATAACTCTAACACAACCGGAGCTATGATGGTTTAAAAAACTTTTTTTCAAAAGTGATCCTATTCACTCGCTGATCCGATTCACCCCGTTTTACGGTAGTTGTTATGAAAAGTATCTGAATGTGTTTTCAGCTGAGCGTGCACGGGGATCGAGAGTCCCGGGCAAGAGAGATCCACGCCATGATGCCGACGCAGCAACTGCAGCAGGCGGCGGTCAAGTACGCTGCCAAGTCCGGCTTCACGTCGCTTGCCAAGCGGCTGGGCGAGGAGATGGCGAGACGACTCAACGACCGCCCAGATACATCGAGCAGCGAAGAAGAGGAAGAGCCACCCGCTCCTCCCCCGCCACCCCCCAAGTAAGGCTTTTTACATTTGTCAGGCATGTGATTTTTCCACTAATTAGCGAAAATCCGCTTATTTTAGTGGTATTGGTTATCGGAATTCCGATTTTTTGTAATTTATTGTGTACCAAAACGAGTTAAAACCCTGCTTTTAGGGTAGGCTTACCGTACAGGGGTTTTTAGAGCTGTCCGGGGTCGCATAAATGTCCGGGGTTTCATACATTTAAGATTTCCCAGACATTTTTATGAAAAAATCCTAACCAATCTGCTTAAAATTGGGTTTTTTGACATTTTCTAAAGTCTGTACTACTTCAAAAAACTTACTTTCAGTGAATTTTGTAATAAAAATTTAGTCAATCAAGCAATTTTTTAAAAAGTAATGTTAAATGAAAATATGAAATGTGATGTTTTTGATTAACGTTTGTTAGTTTGAATAGTGTTTTCATAGTTTGTAACGGTAACATGTTGTAGTGTAATCTTTTGTGGGGGAACCCCGGGAAATTCAACCCTTAAAAAAGAAGTTTTTAACTCCTTTTTGGATATTGTTCACAATTGAGTGACACCCAGGGATGGGCTTTTTCTGAAGTGAAGTTAATCCCTTATAATGATAATTTAACTTCTGCATGAAATTATTGTGAATTGTTTATCTCCTTGTGATGAAAAAAAGTTACATGTTTAACTGTTGATACACCTCATTTGCAAAGCATCCTGGGCAAGTCCCGATATTTTCTAACTGAATGTTTGTTTGTTGTCAGGAGTTCCGTTTCACAGCCAACTGTGCAGCCCAAGACGTTCAGCATGCAACGCCATCGCAAAATAGTAAAACCGATCGTCACTTCTGAATCAAACCTCAACGCCGATTGTGAGTGCTAACCCATAAGTATTGATATTTCTTACTGTTTTCTGTGCATCAAGTTTATCAATTCAGCTAGCTATAAACAAAGGGACTAGTATAATAATTAAAATTAATTTTGTTTAATTATAAAAAGTTAAAATTACACATAAACCATCAGGTTTTTGTTGCATATAAAACCAACTGGTTTTTTACAAATACAAATCAAGTCGACCAACTACAGGCGTAAGCCCAGCTAGGTTGGTCCAGTCTTTTTAACCCAAACTACCGGAATCCCAGTATCTGTCAATTTTCCTCTTGAACTCGTTTACACCACTTGAATTTACAATTGTTTCAGGCAACGCATTCCATCTATCCACTACCCTATTAAAAAAATAATGCCCTTTCTACAATACGTCTTAAATTTGACTTAATTCAATTTGAAATTGTGACCCCTTGTTCTATTACCCGTATTGAAATCTAGTCCCTCTGTCCCCTTGCTTTACCATTTTAAAAAGTTGAATCAAATCCCCTCTAATCCTTTTTTCTCTTGTTGCATATAAAACCAACTGGCTTTTATAGCATGGAAAAGACAGTAGTTTTGTGTACTTTATTTGTATGATAAAGTTTTTATTTATAAATAAAAACCAACTGTGGTTTTTATAATGGATTCAAATATCTGGTGTTTATTTAAAAAAAACCCTGAGAGTTTTTTTTCAAAGCATTAAAAACGAATTGTTTTTTTATAAAGTATAGTTAAATATTGGGTGCTCAATGCATTTATTTTTATGGTGTACTCAAATATCTAGCTTGTTTTTTTTAAAATTCTATAGAGTTCTTAGTTAATTAAAACAACACATAGGTTTTTTTTTAAATCAAGGAGTCTTTTTAGAGCATTTAAAAACCAACTGTTTTTTATAAGTGCTCAAAAATACCTTATTATTGATATTGAATTAATAATAATTTTTTTATTTCCAGTGGCTCGCCTTTCATCGCCGTCCACTTCTGACAAACCACGGCTGCTTCCTTCAGAAACGGTCAAGGTCAATCCCTTCAAGGTGGGTGCTGCAATTTTATCCGAGTTGAACCACAGATTTCTGTGTTTTTCTATTAACATTCCAAGTGTTTCCTTTTGGTGGGCTATGTAGAAATTTATTTTTTTGGGGGGGGACTCAAATATCCATCAAAATATTTAGTCTTTATCACCCCCTGAGCTAGTCTTAAAAAAGTAACATTCTAAGTGACAAAAGATCACCCCTACCCCCCAAAAAAAATCCTTGAAGAAAAAAATTATATGTTTATTAAAAATGTATGTTGAAAAAAGCAAGGAATATCTGAAAAATGCTGTATTTTCTATACAGGCATTAGATTCTTCCGATTTTTCTGAGAATTTTCAGATTTTTTCCTAAAAACCTCCCACTGCAAAAAATTCGGACAAGGTGTTAAAAATAAGCTAAAGCCTTGCATTTTTAGGATCAAATTTTCAAAAATTTTCTGAGGGAGTACCCCCAACCCCCCTTTTAGTACTTGGAACTCTATTTTTCAGATCTTTTTTATATTAAGTTCATTAACATGCAAATTCTACTTAAAAATATATTGTAAAACAATATTGTAAATGTCCTTCACACGGTTTTTCAGACTTTTTGCTTTTTTGTCATCCCTGGCTATACTAGTGTTTTGACTGGAAAATCTTTACAATGAGGAAGTTGCATGATTTTTTTTATTTTTTAAATCGATTCCTCTTGCAAAAATAAGCAACTACCCAAAATTTGAGGCCAATCGAGAAATTTTTTGATTGCCAAAAAAATTAACAAAAATCCCCTTTTTAAAAGCGCGCGAAAACGCCAAGAGTTTGGATGTGACGTCATCTTATAATAAACATTGTTGTAAAGCAGGTATGGGCAACCTTTTCGAATCCGCGGGCCGGATTCAATGATTATAATGATGTGGAGGGCCATAGAGTAGATAATAGGGAGTAACTTATATTTTTTAAAGTAAAAATGAGTAGTTTTACTACATATATTTACCAAGTTTAATACTAAAGTTAAAATTTAATCTGGACTTGTACAATATATTGATTAGATACAATAATTATAATGAAGTTACATTAATCTGGACTAGAATAACATTATATACAATAACTATAAAGTTAGTTACATTAATGTGGACTAAAATAATATCTTGATTACATACAATAATTATAATGTTTAAGTTACATTAATATGAGCTAAAATAATATTCAGAGCTCATAGCAATGAAAAAATATTTCAGGACACACTTATAACAATTGTCATTACATAATACAGGAAAATTAATGGAGAAGGAATTAATGTTCAGGAGGACAGATTAACTTTAGCAGCATTGAGAAAGGCAGAGAATGACTACCAAGTTACTCTCAATACTGCCAAGTTAGGGTGAAACAGGAGGGGAATATCAACCGTTGGCGATCGTCCGTCGGGAAGTAACAACTCTCCCACGATTATAGACGCATCCCAAGAACGAAATATAGTTGTACAGCACGTTTTAACTGCTAAAATTAAGTTGTTTTCGGGGGAAGTTCTGTATCCCCTCTTTTGCTCTTGTTGACGAAAACCAGAGTTATTTTCAGTACAATTTTTAAAATGTTCCACGGGCCGGACCAAATGACGAGGCGGGCCGGATCCGGCCCGCGGGCCGTAGGTTGCCCATCGTTGTTGTAAAGCAATGGAGTTGATGGTATTATTGTTGACGTCATGTCGTCATCCTACAGTTTAAACAATAAAAGTTTTCAGTCACGTGTTTTTTTCTCGACTTTTAAATTAAAATATTTAATTAACTGTACATTTTTTGAAAAACTGACTAGATATTTCATTTTACCATACAAAAAACCATACGGAACCCTTGTCTGTTTTTGAAAATCTGACACATGCAACTTCCTTATTAACCTGAAAAATTCAGAATTTAATTTCTGAGTGGAGTGAAATTGGTTTTTGAACCATATCTCTGTCTTGCAGTCATCCCCTGTGTCATCATCACCTAGGCAAGAGGAGCTGAAGATTGACAATGTCCTCAGCAGCAGTATGGAAGGTCTGAAGGTAAGCAATGGCAATATTGTTCCCAACTACTTAAATTTCATGTTTGTTTTCCCCTCAAATTTGGTCCTTGAAATATTTTAATTTGGATTTTCTGCCTTTCTGTTATACACTATTCATTTTGAATAGGCGCCTGAAAATATTTCCTTCCCCCCCACCGATCACCATAGCAACTATCCTCGTCAAAGTGACGTAGAAGGCTTAGTATTGGCTAAGAAGAGCGTAACTATGGTTACGCTTCTAGCAAGGGAGAAAGTACTATTTCTCCGGCGCCAATTGAGGACTGAACTTCAAAATCAATCTAAGCGCCAAAAAGTAAATTTTCTGTAATTGATCATTTTAAATTTGATTCTCCATAGGAATACACATAAAAAGTCATCTTTCGGGCTAATTTTAAACTACTAATAATTGTTGTGGCGCTAAGGTGACTTTATAGGTTGTTGGCAGTGGTACTTAGATTGATTTTTCGGGTTTTACTCATATTTTTTACTTTTGGCACTTAGCTTCTTTTTGAAGTCCGGTCTTCAATTCAAAATGAACAGAGAATAGTCCAGGAAATTAAAAAGTTCTTCAAAAGTGCTTGGTTTTTTTTCCTCACTAAAGAATGGGAATTATGGGGTACTTCTAATGGTACTGGATATCATATTTTCAGTTTAGCAAATATGTACTGTCTGAAACATTCAATATTAGCCAAGGTACTGTAACCAAGTCATGTTCTTAGATAGACTGTTTGTCTGAACATGCTTCTTTTAGCATCACAAAAAATAGAATAGTAAAGTTTCGGTAAAATAAAAATAGCAACATTTTGGGGGTACATTTTAAGTTAATACTGCAAAAACTGAAAGCACTGAATGATTGAAACAGTTGAGTTCTGGTGATAAAAGTTCATGTTCATTTTTTAACGGATTGTACTAAGGGAAATTTTTGATTTTTTCTTCGGAAATTTCATGGATTTTTTTTTCGTTGGGGAAAATTCTCAGTAAGATCCTCTAATAAAAATGGGGTGACAGGACATTATTACATTAACTTCAATAATCAAGACAGTACAATGAGTATTATAAAATCAAATTGATTTGATTTTAGTAGAGTTTTAATAAAGAAAAAGAAGTGTTGAATTGCAAGAAAAATAATGATGGATGATAACAGTAGAAACTCTTATAAAAACCAGCTGCCTCACCTTCTGAAAGGCAAAAGCCATTAATGGTAGCCAAGTTGGCACTATTTGAAGCTGATCTGTTTTAACCCTTTGTCTATTGACAGTACTTACAAGTCCCACCAACTTTAAAACTGCATAGAATAACCATCCTTACGAATATATTGAGGATACTTTGCAGGAAAACTCTTTCAGTTTTACTCTTCCAGGATAAAAACTAGCAAAGCCTCTATGATGAGTATTTAAGCGGGAAATTCAAATAGATTTAACTGAAGTTGTGCTTTCAGCTTCCATTTTGATCGGATTCCCATGATTGTCATTTTGGTTCCTTCTAAAGTAGTTAGTCAGTCAAAAGTAAAGTGTATTATTTTTTTAAGACATAAAAACTGCGATAAGAAAGCAGAGTTTTTTTTGTGAGAATATTTTAGCACTCCGTGTACTTACAGTACTCAAATTATCAGTTTAATTAGTTGGCTGTAGCAGATTGAATTTTCCATAAAGATGACCATTTTATTTATGTATATCCCTTACTTTTCAATTTAGTGACTCAAAAAAAATATTTGCACGAAAAAAATAATAATAAGATAATAATAATGCCGTAGATCAAGGGTTAACTTGTCATTTGAAATAAAACAGTGCCAACCTTACAATTAATTGCAGTACCTTTGCAAAAGCAAACTTGGTGACACATCTGGTTTTTACAAAAGAGCTTCTACCCTAAATGTTTCAAACAGGTTAGGAAAAAAACATGTTTTATTTGTTTTAAACATGTTTTTTTTGTTTAAAACGCTTTATTTGTTTTTTTTTACCCTCAACAAAGAAATGCTGAGAAAACCCATGATTTTTAAAAATTTAAATTTGATTTTTCAAATTGAAATTAGATTAATAAAACCATACTTTTAAATACTCCACAAACAGTTCGTTCATTTAAATGATTTTTGTAAGTTTTCTTCACAGCATCATATCAAGTAATGAACTGCCTATGTCATGGCGATTTGTATCCAAGCCTTATACTTGACACCATTTTTTTAAGCTCCGAGTGATCCACACTTGAAAATGGCGAGTTGCCTAAATAAAGGGAGCAACTTGCTAAAAAATATGCGTTTTAAACAAGTTTTTTTTGCTTTGTTTTAAACGTGTTTAAAACGTAACAATCCTGGTTTCAAATGAAGTGTTGTCTTGCCTAGCCCCCTGCTGAGAGCAACAAGCCCTCGCGGTTCGCCTCGCTGAAACAAAACGAAGACAAGCAAACCGGGTTCCCGCTCTACCTTTCCACCAACAAGGCCCTGGTCAAGCGAGAGGCGCCCCCTGGTGCCACGGAGGCAGAAATCATGCAATTGGCCATCAAGATGTACAGGAAACTACCCAAAGAAGAGAAGCAGGTAAGAACTTCCGACATGATACCAAATGTCCTTTTAAATAGCAAAGTTAATGTCTACAGCAGTGGTTCCCAATAAAATTTTGTCGAGGACCCCCTTTACAATTAATTTACTGACGAGGACCCCTTGAACTTAAAGGCTTAAATTTTTTTTTAAAATGTAGATTAGTTGAAGATTTTAAAAATGTATTCAAAACCGAAACTATCGTATTAGTCAATAAAAAAATTGCAAAAAACAAAACATGGATTATCTTTGGTGGTAAACAGAGGCTGTGCCACCTACATTAATCTATTTGTACTACAGTGACAATTAACTAACAAAACTAACGAATGAACTGCTGGGTAGGATAATGGTTACTTCAAATTAAGGAAAATTTAAAAAATACTTAATTTCTCGGTGACATTTCGTGGACCCCCAGGGGTCCACGGACCACCTATTGGGAACCTGTGGTCTACAGGATGCATGGAAGGAAAAGAAATGGGTTCAATTCCATTAGAGTTCCCGTTTTAAGTGCCATATATTCAAATATCGACAAAAATTTTCTGATTTTTATTGATAAACTGAACAGTTATTGATTCAACTAAACATTTTTATCCATGAGTTTGAAATTATTTAGCAATATTTCTACTTATCGGTGTCCTGAAAAGCACTGCGGTATTTAGCGGGAACGCTAACGGAATTATTTTTACAGTATAATAAACATTAACAATAACCTATTGTAAAAGAACAAAACTAATGGATAAGTGGAGTCAAATTTTTTTTAATCTTAATGTGTTCAGAATGACCTAAAACCTCCAAAAAATGTTTTCATTTGCTTTTCAAAGCCCTAAATTTTAAGTTGTTTTCAATTCAAAACAGTCTCTTTTGTGTCTGAGCTGAAACAGCTTGTGACGTGAAATGTGCTTTGTTCCCGCTTGTTGCTTATAATCCCGCTTTGAAACAATGAGCACTAGGTTTTTTACAGACTAGTGTATCGATGAAAACACTAGTCCCACATTTTCAAGAGGCACATGTGTAGTACTGGGCGATGTAAGAAATTCTTAAATCGCCGATTTAAGAATTTAACATCGCGATTTAGTGCTAAATCGATTTAAGCCGGATTTTTTTAGTTATTTTTGTAATCGTAGAAACTTAGTAGAAACACTTATTTAAAAAGGTGTCTGTTTCGCATTAGCCTGGTGCAGAGCAGACCCTAAGGCAGTGGTCCCCAACCCCCGGTTCGCGGACCGGTGCCGGTCCGTGGATCAAATAGTACCGGGCTGCGGGCCGATCATTTCTTGAAAATGAATTTAAATTCCTAGGTTTATACTCCAAATTAGCTTTAATTTATCACTTTTAATCACTTTATATTTATTTTTGTTGTAACTGTATTTTATTTTGAAAGCATGTTTGAATACAATTAAGTTAAAATTAATAAATCCAAATAATCTAGAATGTAAACAATCAACGCCCCCCCCTCCAGCGGGCCGTGGTAAAATTATCAAACGTTGACCGGTCCGTGGTGGTAAAAAGGTTGGGGAACACTGCCCTAAGGTATATAATAAATTGCCAAAATGATTACATTCATAAAATAAAACATTAATTATGTGAGCTAGAAGAACCTAGAAGTGTTTTAATTTTTTATATTTTGTAAAAAATTGATAAAGTCAGATTGGTGAAATTCACGCCTAGCTAAATCTTATAAGTATCCAATAATTAAACTATCTAATAATAAGCCTTTTTTTGCCTATTTATTCTTTAAGATTTCTAACAGTCCCATTTACACCCTTTTCTTAATTTATAAAGCAGTTTCAGTTGCATAAAAATAAGCAAATTCTAAAGAAATTAGAATGTAAATTTAACAAAATTTAATTCCAAAAAATAATAGAAATAGAAAACAACTAGAAAAATATTAGCTATAAATTGAGTTTTAGTTTGATTTAAAGAAAGACTGAAATACAAAAAAATTTGATGACAGTTATATTATTAATAAGATCCAAGTAACATCCTTTCTCAATCTTCATTAAAATAAATCGAAAAAATCAAAGCTTAAAAAACAGAGTAAAAGGTATCAAATATGGTTTTACAAAAATTCCATATAATGTAAAAACCAGTCTGTAAATTTCAGTCATTAAAATAAGTAAAGCTAATTCTTTTGATTTTACATTTTCATGATAACGCGCTGCGCGAGTATCAAGACAAAACGACATGAGCCCGCAAACCAAAGTAGCAACACCAACCAAGCCGACACCTGAAAACTCAATATTGATACACGAGTCCGAGCCGAAGTACAGCGCTAACAGCGAGAACATCCCGCGGAGCCCCCCCGATCCCCGAAAAGACGCCGCATGAAAAAATTGTCGAAGCGCGTGCGTACCAAACCAACCGAGCGCTTCTATGGTCCCCGATCCCCAAAACCAGAAGCCCCGACAAATCCAGCAAGACTCCGCTCCGCACTCGAAACCGAAAGAGACGATTCGATTCGAAGCCCTTCCAATTAACGAACAAAACAACCGCAGCCAGCATCTCAATTGATAACGAACGATACAGGCTTTCGATTTAACGCCGATGAAAGACTGGCGATGGCGATGCTAAGGAATTCCGATCATACATCGGTTTTGTGGCAGGGCTTCTCGATGAAGTCATCGATATCAAACTTCGCGCATCCGATTTAAGGACATCGCGCATCTCCGATCAAGACGCGGGACAGGCGATGAAGTTATGCTTCGATCTTCGCGCATCCGATTTAAGGACATCGCGCATCTCCGATCAAGACGCGGAACAGGCGATGAAGTTATGCTTCGATTTCCGCGCATTCGATTTAAGGACATCGCGCATCTCCGATCAACAGGCGATGAAGTACGATGATTAGGCGACTACTGCCCTTGCTCCGGGACTCGGAGAGGGTGAAATTAGGGAGTTCCCGATGTTGTTGCGGTAAATCGATTTAAGGTTTTCGATTTAGAGGTTACATCGGAGCTCCGATGTTAGTATTAAATCGATTTTAGGTCTTAAATCGATTTAAGGCCCAGTACTACACATGTGACTTCACATTGTTAGGACCTTTCTGTAATAAAATATGTCATAATTACCTTTTAAAAAGTTTGTGGGGAAAGACGAGCGTATTTTTGGAATCGGGAGATAATTTTGAAATTGAATATTTAAAATTTTAAGATTTGCTGCAATTCTCCATTGCTTTGAAAGAAAGTAACGAACACTTCTTTTCTCTCCTCAGAAATACGCTGAGGGGGGCAGCAGCCCTAAGACAACCACCCCCAAGCGCAAGGAGGAGGAAGTGGGGGGAGACGAGCCTTCCAAGAAGCCCAAGACATCTCAATCGTCCACCCTCACCAGGTTCGCCTTCACCAAGACCCCCAAGTAGAACTCTCCTGCATTCCCCTGCATTATTTAACCATTTTGTATCAAAATGACGTCTTTTATTCTCGAGTTTGGTGAGAAACTTTTAAGGGAAGGTGTTGCTATTTTTTAGCTTTGAGGCCACTCTCGGTGATTTTTTACCACTTGAAGCAGTTTTAAGAGTTCATCAAATTTTCACTTAATCATTTTTCTCATAAAAACTCCAGAGTTGTTTTTAGCCAAAATAACTCTTACACGTGTGGAATATTGTTTAAGATCCTTACGAGCCCTAATTATTGTAACACTGAGACATCTAAAAGATTCAGCGTTGAAATTTTCTGGAATTTGATAAAGAGTTACATGCCCGACATGTCATGTGGTTTTCATCAGTTGTTGATCCCTAGGGGTACCTTCAGACATTAGTAGAGTCTGTCCTGTTGTATTATGACAATCTGCATGCTGCAAGATATTCCACGGGTGTACCAGTTATTTTGAGTCTTAAGTGTATGTACTGGGTAAAATAAAAGTTTTGATTTTAATAGGCTGGAAAACGAGAACCAATGGTCACCTGATATAACTCGAGTATTCCTAAAGCAGTTTTTTTGCCACAAAAAAATAGTTCTATTATTGGTCATTGGGGCTCTGTAGTTAACTACCTCTTAAAACTGGATTAAAAACAAGCAAGATGGATCGATAGAACTATCCTGCCTGTTTTTAGTTTGGTCTCTTGAGTACAGATCGGTCAATAATTGTGCCATTTTTATCCTACCCTCAAAAGTACCCTTTGCTTTAGGAATGATACTTGGGTGAATTATGAGGTGGATTCGCCAAGTGGCTTTTTTACAGCCTTTTGAAAACCTGTTTTGAAGCCTGTACTTCATATTCAGATGCCAACGAGGTTCTTACTGCTATTTGTAGAAGCCTTCTTTTAAGAATTGAACTATTTTCCTTGTATCACTGTATTCTCTTGTTCTTGTGTACTGTATAAGAAGCTTGAACTTTTTTCTTGTTTAAATCGAATCCCTGATTGATCCTGTGAATCAGTATTCTTCGATCTTTGCCAAAATCAAAAAATTAAGCTTAACAATTAAAAATAATTTCAGTTGTTATTAAATTATACTTAAATGAAAAAAAAATGATTGTTAAAATTAGTCTTTAATGGTAACACTTGTTAAATAATGTAAATTCAGTAGTGTACTCAATATTAAATTGAGTTAAGTCTGTAAATAGTGCCTTATTTTCTTTTTAAAAAATTTTAGGCATAGATTTTAAAGTGTTTTTTACTGTGATGCCTTTTGTGATATGTTGTGTAACTAGTAAAATGCCAATCTGAATGTATGTTTTCTTTAAATAAATGTTGTGTAATGTTCCTCTAAGTACATTTTTTGATGTATAAATGTTTTGGTTTTTAATGTACCAGATACATATTTTACTAAATAAATATTGTGAAACTTTAAATGTACCAGTATATTCATTTTTCATTTAAGGATTAACTAGGTCTAATTATCTCTAAACAGACTATTTTACAAACATACCAACCGTTTTATTATTTAAACATTAAAATTAACAAAAATAAAAAGAGATGCTGCCAGTTGAGATGTTTGAATGAAATTAAAAATAAAACAACGAAAAAAATTGCACATAAATTTATTAAAAGCCATACGGCGTTTCGGGGATTCTTTGGATCCCCTTCGTCAGTGGTAGTTGACATTACAAGAAAAATCAGCTTTTATACCCCGCAACAAAACAAGCGTTGCCAAAATGCAAAGGAGAAAAATGTATACAAAAGATCCAATGACAAAAATACAAGAAAATCACCAAAATGCAACATCAAAAACAATTATTCGCTCCAAATCGGAGAAAGAAAGGGAGAGGGCCTTTCTTTCTTGGATGAAATTATGGATGAGTATCTAGTTGATTAATTAAATACCGTAACACTTCACTAAGAACCACCTAATAGGTAGTTTATTTTTAAATTTTGTTTCATAAAGTTTTCATTTTAAAATAATATGGAAGATTTTATTAGTCCTTTAAATCTTCAAATGAATGAAATAGGTTAAAGAAATTTAATCTAACCGGCAAATGTCACATGGAGTATTTTCTACTTAAGGGCCGTTCAAATATTACGTAAGCACCTAAGGGGGGAGGGGGGTTTGCTCTTTGCTTATTTTTGCTGACAAGGGGGAGGGGGATATGAGTGATGCTTACGTAAGATGGTGCATTTTCGAAAATCTCTTGTTTCTTGCATAAATAATTTCAAAATTCAACCAAAAATAAATTTAACAAAAAATTGAATTAGGAAATCTGACGTAAGCACTTTTTTTCTGGAGATGGACCACCCTAACATTTTGAAATTGTAACCCCGAAAAGTAGCGTTTCGACTCATTTTTGAACCTTTAGGGTTACACCCAAAAAGAACAGCTCCTTGTACGAGTCACCTAATTTTCAAGGAAAAAAACAGTACTTACTAATAGGGATGTCAAAATTTTTTGGGGGGGGGCGGCAATTTCTTACGTAATTATGGTGGGGGGGTTTGAGGTTTGCTTATCTTTGCTGACAAGGGGGGAGGGGGGGTTAAAAATGAACAAAAAAGTGCTTACGTAATATTTGAACGGCCCCTTATGTGAATTTGTGGTTCATGTAGGAGCCGATACATGGTCGAGAACTGAGAAATCGAAGTTGGATTAGGGGCATGGGACATTAGGGTTCTTACCTTGCCTACTTAATTATTTTCTTCTAAGGGAAGGGAGGTGGAGTAGCTATTGGGAGAGAAATATTAACATGCTATATAACAGAGGAGTAGTTAAACAACTACTAAAATGAAAGAAATAGTAGCTATACTCAGTTGCAACTTAACTTGAGCCTGTAGAAATATGCTGAGAGCAACCAAAGAAAGTAGTTCCCCGTGAGAATTTTGAGTGAATTTTTCTGGGGAAGACTCCTATACCCCCAGTAAGTACCACAAGGGGATCTTGTGTGATACTTTTTAGAAAATCCCCAGCATTTTGTGTCAAAAAGTAAAGGTGATGGTCTGAAAAAGAGCCCTCCCTTAGATCTGTGCTGGATCCATGCCTAAATAGGCAAGTTTTGAATGCCCAGTACTTATTCAAATATTGCCAAATTTTATTGTCATTGATTTTACTACATTTCATCGTTTTGTTTGCAATAAGTAGCAATTAATTTCTAATTTTTGAACCATATTTTCACTCAGTTGCATGTGATGCTGGCCAAGAAGGGTCCAACTGTAATGACTAAAAGCAATAAGAAATAACTTGTGTAAACCCAGTTTAATGCATGAAAATTGAAATGCTGTTCACATAATTAATTACCATACTGGGAAAAATAGTCAAGTCCTGCAAGATGGCTAGCAGTTGAAAAAATACTAGGTACCTTAGGATTAGCTGGATGGAAAGATTTTGATAAATCACTAAAAATAAGCAAATACAGTAAAGCACCGTTTATACGTCTTTCAAGGGACCGACGTAAATCGATATATAAATGAAAAAACGTATAAACGAAAATGTCCTTAATTATTAGGTTTATAACGCTCCTAATGCATATTTACAAAAATACATTAAATTTTAGGTTTTTCTTTTGTGGGGTCATTTAGCGATCAAAAGAATTCTTCTCCTCTGCAGGGGATGATGGAGACCCCATAACCAAAGATAAGAAGGGCCATAAAACTGTAGTGTAGCTCATCCCGTTATCAGTTCAACGAACTGCCCTTTTACTCCCCCCACTCCATTGGTCAGATTGCTCATGGCCCCCACAATGGCCAAGGAATGCAGTGCTCTTCAACCTTTCTTGGGAAAATTTTCCCACGGAATAACAACTGATACTGGATATTTTCGAATTTAAAGACAGCCGAAAACGACGTATAACCGATATTGCGCGTCGTATAAACGAAGAATTTTTGTATTAAAATGAATAGGAATGAATTGGGACTTCGCGAAAACGACGTATAAATGATAAAGTTGTATAAATGAGAAACGTATAAACGGTGCTTTACTGTACTATAATAATTGAAAGTTAAAATATGCCACATAGCAGTATTGCTTTTAATATTGTTCGTGTACTATCTTGTGTAATTTGTATAATGTTGTACTTTATTGATTTAAGAAAATTAACGTTTCATTTCAAGGCATTTAATTCACAGAACATTCAAATAATAATATTCATTCTCAGTGCATAGTCGCAAGTTGTTAGAAATTAAAAATATCTAAAAAACAAGAATGTAAACCTAAATTTTCTTTCCAAATAATGCCTGGGGTCATGAAAACGGATATATAAATTGCTTAAATATCTGGATTTTTAATGTAAAAAGCATTTTAAGAAGGGGAAAATAGGTATCTCTCTTGCATATTAACAAGTATCTTCCAAATCCCGAACGACATGACCGAAATCAATTTTCTGTTTGTTTACTTTCTTACTTAATAATCAAAGTCGCAGTTAATCAATCACAAGAAAAGTAAGTAAAATATTTTTTTGTTTTTAGGCAAATAATTCATAACGAGAAAATATTATGAAGTGCAAAATCTTATCTTCTTTTCTAACTTCTTTGACAAAATTAAAAAAACGTTTTTTTATTAATGGAGATAAAAAAAAGAATGACTGAAAACTAAATGTTATGTAGTAATAGTAGTAGTATACTTTTTCCAGACATCGTTTGTTTTGCTTTCGGTGCTGTCGGTTTGTTTGCATGACGTGTAAAGGATTTCGGGCATGGATGTTACTTTTAAGCAACTAATAAAGGCTTTCCTTTTTACAAACTTTTGCTTTTATTTCGCAGATGGATTCCAGAACTTGGGAATATGTGGAAATTCCTATTGTACAGGTATTAGGTGTTTTCTCAGACAAAGAAGGCGGGTTTATTTTTATGTCATTGTGGTCGGTTGTTCTCTCATAACTTTCTGTCTAAAATATATTTAAGCATATTTACATTTTCTACTGATCTCTATAAATCTTGGAAATCATATAATTATGAGATTTTAATAGTAGGTTGATGTATCTTTTAACGGTTGTCTACATTACTTTATCTCTACTTTCAATAGCAGTGCTACTCGTTCATTATTCTTCTATCTTTGATACAATTCTGTTTTTGATCCCATTGAAAGTAGCTGAACTATTTTGTTAAGCCAAATATTTAAGTTGCTATTAACACATTGACTGCAACAATACAATTTTTTTTGTCTGAGTGGCCCCAAAGAAAAAATGCAGTGTGAAAGTTATATTTAACTGATAAAGCCTCTAGGACACAAGGATATTTGTTGAAGGTTGAATGCAACTCACAATGCAGTCAACGTGTTAATTAACTGCCTATTTACTGGTATAATTAAAGTTATATAGGCTTTCGGATTAAACTGTAGCTTTATGTACCGAGTATTTCATAATTCGACTAAAAAACATAAGGGGGTGATAGTAAGCATCATAGGAGGAAAGAATAACCACCATAATTGGAACAGCTATCCACTAAATGTTTGAAATATAGGCTGCAATGCGAGGTTTAGATGCACCTTTTATCTACCTTTTATTTATTTACTAATTAGTTTTCAAATCCAACTCTGCCCAGGCTTAGTCGCTAATCAAATGGTGCCCATCTGTTTCATTCAGCCTTCCGGGATGCTAATTACTTGAATTGTGTCTAAACTGAGTGGCTAGTCCAATGCTGAATCCCCAAATGAGTTTGTTGCTTATTATATCAACCCCTGAAGGATGTTGTTGACCATTCCACCACAGCGGCCGCACTAATTTATTTTATTGATTACACAAGTCAGCAGTGGTTTCCTAACAACAACCAAATTTTTATTTTTGTTACTAACTCAAATAGTTATTCAAATATCTGCAAGTAAAAAAGTTACATCACGTCCCGTTATTGTGTAACAAAAATTTTCAATTTTCTGCTCTTTTTCTTAATTTTCGCGTTTTAAGCGTCATTTTTGTCCAAAAGCAACCCTGCAATCCCATCCAATTAATTTATTTATAGTAGGAGAGGGGGGCACCTTTGAACAATTTTTTGGAAAATCAACATATTTCTTATACAAATTATGATTATTACTGTTTTAAGTGTTTATAATAAAAAATAATGCATTTCTTCATCATATAAATCAAAAACAAAATATTTACTAATTAATTTAAATAGGAATATAGCTTTAAAAATTTGAAGTACTTTTGTTCAAACCTGCCCCATATAGGGGCACCTTTGAACAGGCCTGGGGCACCTTTGAACAAACACAAAAAAAAATGAAAAATATGAAGAATTTTATCAAAAATCACACACCTGAGAGTATTAAAACAATAAGAATAAATATTAAAACATTTATTCGCCAAATTTACATACAGGGGCACCTTTGAACAAACACAAAAAAATTAACATTTATATACTGAAATTACTATCAATCAAATTTATAAGCATCAAAATTGACATCAAAACTAAGAGTTGATACCGCACGTAGGGTACCTCCAGAAATTCTTGGTTGTGGCAATTTTTTAACTATATCCTCAAAATCTACAATACTGACATCAGATGCCTCTGTAAAATAATATTTATTATTCCCTTTTTTCCGAAGGAACCTAACATGAAACTCAGTTCTATCTTGCAACTGCATTTCAATTTGTCCAACGTAATGTAAAACCGTTCTTTTTGTTGGAAATTGAACCAAAACAAAATCATTCACTTGTAAACCATCGAAAACTAGAGGTACAAATATTTTTTCTACAGGAAAAATTCTAAACAGTAATAATTAAATTAATATTTCTATGTGAGTAAAATTTTAAGATTAAAAAAGACTCTTATAAAAACTAAGACACTAATTTAAAAATTTTCTTTTTAAATCTACTCCAAAAATATTTATAGATGCATTTATAACTATTTTTTCATTTGTTCAATGGTGCCCCAACTTGTCTGTTCAAAGGTGCCCCATCACATGGAGTTCAGTATAAGAGCAATTTACTCAAGTAGGTTTAAGAATATAAACAAAACAGAACTTATAAGTTATAGACTAAAACCTATCTTTTAATATGAAATTGTTTTTAGAGTCATGAGAATGCAAGTTTTTCAATAAAATCCTTACAACTTTACTTTGTCAAGTTTAGATTCAAGAGAGGAAAAAGTACATACTTTGCTCAAACAAAATGGTGCATGTGAAATGGTGTAGCTAAAGCTATTTTATTACATTGAAGCAATATTAACATGTTCCAATCTATGGGAAGAATGTTAAATTTTTTTTAAGGAAAATATTTAGATTGTTCAAAGGTGCCCCCAGTTCAAAGGTGCCCCCCTCTCCCCTATTCCAGTATGTAGACATTCTTTTAATAGTGTTGCTATGTTTTTGTACTGCTGTTCATTTTGAAAATTGACGAGTTTTCAGTGTAGATGTTGCACATTTATGCACAATACGTTTTTCTGAATTTGGGTACGGTTTAAATTACAATTCAAAGGTAATATTTAACAGAAAAGGTAGGAAAACGTTTTCCCCCACTGATTTGAGTCCAAATAGGTGACTAAAATGAAATATGGGCTCCTCATGTGTGCTGCAGAAGTTAGAATGTGGATCTTTTTAAGTGCGTAAGAGTCAACAGTAGTTCTATGTAAATGGTTGTTTAATATCAATGACAAATTCAGAAAAAAACATTTAAAAAAGTACTTGAAAGGACTTTTTTCGCCCTTTAGTGAAGGCAAACTCAAAGTCAGTATGAACCTCTGATTAAAAAAGAATTCACGCCAAAGAAAATTTAATAAACACGCATTATCAGCCAGGAAATGGTTTTTAGAAGAGTGGTAAGATGATTTTTAGAAAATAGGACCGATAAAAATGTTTTATTCCCAATATAAGGTTCTCTTTAGTCTTACCAAGCCATAGAATGCTAAGCATCATCAAAATTCTTATTTTACATCCACGTTTCAACTTATTTCCAGAAAATCTCACTGTATTCAATAATAAACAAGGGTAAAGATACCCTTAGGACCTTAACTCGATACATAGATCACTGAAAAATATCAATTTTGGGCTACAGCTCTTGGTTCATTGAAAGAGGAGATTTAACGCCACTTAAGAGACAAAAAGGGATAAAATCGCATCGTATTTAATGAATGTTTATTGATTTTCAGTTTTATATTGTTTGAAACATGTATATAATCTTAATTATGATAGTATTTTATGTTAAAATAATGAGATTGACCGTTAAAAATGAGTGTTTTCAACGCTTTTGTCCGTTTCTTACAAAACTGGTGCCATATTTGTAACAAAAAACCTGTACGTAAAGCAGCTTTTTCATGACTTTTTCTGAATTCTACACCCTGAAATTAGTCGGAAATACCTAATCTCATATTTGTTAGTGAAAAAAGGTTTAATTTTGTCGACTAGTGTTATTATTACTTTTTAATTTGTTTTTTTTTCAAACTTTATCCCCGGTGTTAACAAAACAGTTGGATGAAAGTGTGATTAGTATTTATGGTTCTTGCGTATTATCCCAAAACCGTTATTGAAGTCCATTGACTGTTTGTATAACTGACGCTGAATTTAATGGCTGCTGAACGGTTGACGGTATAATATGTAAGTACCGAATTTATTAAAAATTGACCTAATTTTTTAAGTTAGGTAGTGTATTACTATGCGTAAGTATTCTATGCATATACACTACTCTACAGTAACGGACAGGACACCAAAGTGCGATGCTTATAATAAAAAATTATGATTTAATTGGAAGTGATTGACTTCTACGTGCTTCACATGCAATCTCATTATTTATCTTTCTGGGCATATTCTCATCTCAACAATATTTTGATCAGTTTTGGAAGTTGATTTCCATTTCTGCTTCAAGAATATTGCAATTTCAGTTGTAGATTTTGATTGTGGTCCCCAGGTCCATAAATGGGTTTTGTTGGTTCTAGGGTTTGTTTTAGGACTCAGAACAAGCCAGAGAAAAAATTTCACATCCTATCTTGATCCCCTGCTTGACAAAAGCTCCAACAAGCATTGTTTTTCTGGAAGTAACATTCAACAAAATTATAAAATTGCCAGAGGGTGGGAAGATTTAACAGTCCAAAATGTTCATCCTGGCATCTGTTTAATTAACCATTAACAAAGGTGAAGGGTTTCATGATAAAACAAAAAAATACAAAGTTATCAACCGGTGGCTTCGATAACTCTCCTGAAATTGAGCCAATAAACTTGGCTCTAAAGTGACCACTTGCTACATCACTTCTTTCTAAGTCTCTAATTTTATTTCTTTTTAAAATATTGTCCCATTTTCATGCAGAATTAGTGAAAGAACCTTACCAGGTCTCGCAAGTAAGCATTGAAATGCAAAAAGATTGAGATACAGTCTGATTATGCGCAAAACTGTCAGGTGTCAAGGCCATTACTGTAGAACAGTGTGTACTAGTAATCCAATGAAGTACTATAATGTCTTGAATAAAGATGTCTGTCCCCAGTTCCAATTGCAGAGGGGACCACCCTTCACACATACATCGCTGATAGTCCAGAGAAGCTGAGTTTTCGTCCAAATGAAAATGTCGTCATCTATGTGAAAAAAAATGGGAAAAGGGAGGACTACCTAGGGGTTATGGTAAGAATTTCTAAATATTTTTTGCTCTGACTTTTTGGGATAAGTCAGTAATTTTCTTAGTTTTCTAGTTTTAGGGTTTGGTTGCTTTTGTGTGAATGTATGAATGTACAGTAAAGTCCCGTTATAACGAGCTTCACGGAACAGTAAAATTTCTTCGTTGTAACGATATTTCGATAATTCATATAAGCCTGGTTGAAGACTTTCTGAAATTTTGTAATAACAGGATTGGTATTCGTTGTAACTAGATTTCACTGTCTGTTTAATGTACAGTATTGTTTGTCTATTGTTCTTTCCTTTTTCTTGTTTAATAAATTCGATTTTTAATTGATATTTTGAGGTAAAGCTTACTATGGGGGGTATTTAAAGATTTAAAGATAACTATTAAAGATGAAATTATCTAATATAAATTATAATAAATTAAATTATTTTCAACTTAAATTAAGAACTGAAGTTATAAACTTGTCAAAACCGCATTTCATAAAAAATAAAATTTATCTAATTTAAATTTAAATTAATTCAGTTTAAATTTTTATTCAAATTAAGATGTTATGTTACTAAGATGTAGGAATGTTTTTATAGCAATGTTTTATTCCATTAAACATTTTATCTAAAAGTTAGGTATATATGTGTTAGGTATATAAGAAATATTTCAAAAGGGCATTGATTTAGATTTCTAAAATATTTAATTAGTTTTTAAATAGACTTTAACTTCTATTTGAAAAACTTATCTATTCTTTGTCAGAACAAGGGGGTGAGCCGATCTTTTCTTGTGGGGAAGCACAAACATTGAGTTTTATTGTATAAAAGATTTTCTCGTTTTCAACAGATTAACAACAAAAAAGGATACGTCCCTGCCGTGTTCGTGAAAGAAGAGAAGTCGCTCATCACCAAAGACAAGCTAGTTCCTGCTGAAATAGATGTAAGTTAACTCTGTTAGGGGACATCCATGAATTATGTCATTTTTTACCCCTTCCCTGCCCTTTGTCACAAACTGTTGAACTTTCCCATACTCCCTCCCTCCCCCTTTGTCAAATGTCATGCTCTTAAACCAACAATGTGTCAAATTCAGGAATTTCATAGTTTCGTTTCTATCAACCTTTAAGATGCCTTTTGAGAGAACAATATACAGTCGTTTTAACAAGTTAATGTTTTTGTTGAATTTCAGCTCAGTCACAACTTTTAAACCCCCCTCCCTCCCCCTTGTCACAAATTAATAACCCCCTCCCCCCTCTGAGCATGACATCATTTATGAACTGCCCTTTAGGGGACATCCATAAATTACGTCAGGTCGAAAAGGGAGAGGGAGTCTAGCAAATTCTCACCAAATCTCATCAGAGGGGAAGGGGAAGTCAACTAAAATCTCACTTCAACTTTCAGTTTAGAAAATATACCTATTTTTTAAGCACAAGTTTAGGAAAAATGCGCAGATTAGTCAAAACAGCAAATCCAGCAGCCAAGTGGTCCAATTTCTATCAAATTGATGGTGGAGTTAGTCTGGATACTGCTGTACCTCATGCAGTAAATTTTTTCATTCTATTATGTTTTGTTTCGTAAAACAGGCCTCAGGAAAACTGCCTTTTGTAACACCCTTGCACTGCATTAGGGGTTCTAGCTCTTTAACGGTGCATCTGCGACCCTCCATTCCTGTTCGAAATATGCTTGTCTAGGTCCCCTCTACCCCCCTCAAAGTTTGTAAATGACGTTTCCGAACACGCTGTACAGTCTTCACTAAGAGAAAGGTTTTTGAGAGAAGTGTCTCCTGGAGTATGGGTACTGAAGAGTTTCTTTGCTCATTAAATGGATTTTCTATGTTAGTCCTTGAAAAACTTAAAATGAGCCTTAAAAAGTACTTGATCCCCCCACAAAAGAGTGGGAAGTATGATATTGTATCTGTTCCAGTTTCTGGTGAACTCCGAGACGGCACTGAGTGGAGCTCCTAGTTCCTCGGAATGGCATCCTCTGGAATGGTCGTCAGATTATGAATTTTTCTATCCAGAGCATGAAGAAGGTAATTCATTAATGTATCTATCCATAACTATTTTGCAGGGTTGTTATGTTTAAAACCCTTTGTTTTAAACACATGTAGTTTTTAGCAAGTTGCTCCCTTTATTTAGGCAACAAACTCACTATTTTCATGTATGGATCACCCAGAGCCTAAAACGATGGTGCCAAGTATAAGGCTTGGGTACAAACCGCCATGACATAGGCAGTACATTGCTCGATAAAGAGCCTGATGCTGTGAAGAAAACTTACAAAAATCATTTAAAAGACCAAACTGTTTGTGGTGTATTTAAAAGTATAGCTTTATTAATCTAATTTCAACTTGAAAAGACAAATTTAAATTTTTAAAAATCATGGATTTTTTATCATTTCTATGTCGAGAGTAAAAAAACAAATAAAATGTTATAAACAAAAAAACATGTTTTTTTCCAACCCTGCTATTTTGTGACAGTTTTTATTTTGAAGATTTTGGGAGCGATTGATCTGAGTAAATGAAAGGTCTCTCTATATTACGGATTGAGATGGTGAATATCTTTGAAGCCTCAGATCCTATAACTCAATAATGTAGGGCCTAAGAGTATATTAATGAGATTTAGCAATGTAAACAGAGAATGTGGTCTGAGTCTGGGATTGCAGTTGGGGACAACCACTGGGCGACTTTTAGGTTGATTCTCTTGAGATTGAATGTAACAAAACAAAGCTATCTACACTTTTAATTATATTTTGGTATAACTCTTTTTTCATGGTTATATCTTTATAAATTAAGTGGTAAAAATGACTTAAGTGCCTTTTCAATAAGTTCTAGTTCATATCATACATAGCAATATCTCAACTATTGGCACAATGGACCTTTGGTCAAGGTGCCTGGCCCTCTTTTTGCCCCTCTTGGCAAATCTATTCTAAATATCTAAACTTAACAAAAAAAATTGGAACCAATATTGGATTTTAATAGCCATACTCGTATTTAACTGGCTAAAATAATAAACTGAGTACTAGTTATAAAAAGAGTTGCCTGGTCTGGGGAACCCTCGTAGGACTGGTTTTAGTCGGAGAATAGAGCTTAGAAAGGTCACATTTCCAAAGACTTTAATGGCAACTTATAAAGCATTGACCTGAGCTGTTAAGCTCAATACTCTGTGGTTCTAGTGCACGCATGTTGAAGAAAATTGACAGTTACGTAATAAAGACCATGGGAAATCAAAATATGCACTTTACTTCATTTGAAGATTCGACTGTAGGATCTCTATATATACATTTACTTTTATTTTATAAGATACAAGTGTAATTTTCTTCTGCGACTTTTGAGCTTGACTATCTTATAGCATAAACCCTGATTCCCTTTCAGCCCCTCACCCAAGTCCTCAGTTCCACCAGCAACAAGTGCATTCTTCTTTCCCCCAAAGTCGACTGGTGCCACCAAATCCCCGATCCTCAGATCAACCAGATGTCAGGTCTTCATTTTCAGCCCAGGGGGACTCAGGGAGCCATTGGGACCATCAGAGCTGGGATCACGCTAGTCATGAACCCTCTTCGGTTCACCTGTCTGGTTCCCAGAATGCCTTTACCCATCAACATGGAAGTGGTTCCATGAGCCATCAACAAGGACTAGGTTCCCCGAACACTTTTGGTGGTGATCACAGCCATCAACAAGGATTAGGTTCCCTGAACACTTTTGGTGGTGATCATACAAGCCATCAACAAGGATTAGGTTCCACGAATACCTTTGGTGGTGATCACACTAGCCATCAACAAGAATCAGGTCCCCCAAACACAGTTTTTAGTCACACAAGCCATCAACAAGAATCGGGTTCCCTGAATACCTTTGGTGGTGATCACATGAGCCATCAACAAGAATCGGGTCCGCCGAATACAGTTTTTACTCACACAAGCCATCAACAAGGATCGGGTTCCCCGAACACATTTGGTGGTGATCACACGAGCCATCAGGGTGAGAGCCATTCTCATTTCTCCATGGACTCGTCTAGCTTCGATTCTCAAAACACCTTTGATGGAGTCCATTCCAGCAGTTACGGTGTTAGTCAAGAACACTTTTCCATGAATCCATCTGGCCACGATTCTCGGGGGGATTATTCAAGCAGTCATGATGGTAACCCAGCTAGCCCTGAACATTATAGTTCCCGGAACGCCTTTGCTGGGGGTCATTACGGAGATCACTCTTCAGTGGGTCCGCCTGCTTACCATACACATACCAACCATTATTCCAGCGTGGACCACTCTTCCGTGCAGGTCCAATTCGAGATGCGGGATGGGCGGCCACTGGAAGGTAACGATGATCTGTGGAACACCCTGCGAATGCTCAAAGAACAGGGCATTGACTTTGACGATGACGTTTACGAGCAGGAAGAAGAAGGCTCGAAGGGCGGTTTTGCAGCTGAAGTGGAGCCCTCTTTTTCAGCCAAGACGGAACCGCGGAATCCGGCAGAAACTCAGTATCACCCTTGGCGTTCCTCCACTCCCGTCCTAGAGGAAAAAGATCCCGCGGTCGATCAGGATGAAGATGAGATCGACATCGATGAGGAGGAAGTGAAAGTCGAAGAAATAACAACCCCGGCTGCTTTGGAAAAGCCGAGCCAAGAACGTTCAACACCATCGAATTCCGAAAAAGTGGATCAAAATACAGAAACTTTAAAATCAAAGCCAGAGATTTTGAGTTCCAGACATGAAATTCCAAATTCGGAGGTGGAAATTGGGAGTTCCGTACCAGTCCTTTCGAATTCTCGAGCGGAATTTCCGACATCTAGAACGCAAATTACGATCTCTGAAGCAGATGTTCCCAATTCTGAAATAGGAATTGCGAGTTCTAAACCAATCATTTCGAATGCCCAGTTAGAAGTACCGACTTCCGAAACAGAAATCTCGAAATCTAAACCAGGCGTTCCTAATTCCGAAACGGAAATTGAGAGTTCTAAACCTGTGATTTCGAATTCCCAATCAGAAGTACCGACACCTCAGACAGAAATCCCGAAATCTGAACCAGACGTTCCTGGTTCTAAAGTAGAAGTTTCGAATTCAGATACAGAAATTTCAAGTTCCCAAATCGAGGGTTTTGATAAGGCGGTCCCGTCTAAAACGGAAGCTGTGCTACTTGCAACGAGGGAAAGCGAAAGCCCACATTTGGAATCCCTGTCCTCGACATTCAGTGAAAAGGGTGAACTGCCACAATTAGCGTCTTCCTTAGGAACACCTGAAAGTGAATCTCAGTTTCCCACTTCAAGTGGGAACTCTATGACAGATGTAGATAAACTGAAGGAAGCAAAACATTCCTTGTCAGAACTGGAGAGCAGTGTTGCGTCAATTGAAACGGTTTTCCCTCCAGGGATCGAACAGAACAGTTCGGACTCCAAGGAAGACATCAGTGATTTCTTCCAGAGCCGCAACTTGAAGGAAGATTATGACCAGAACCAGGAATCTGAGGAGCCGGCCGAAAGCGGATTTGACTTCTTTGGCTGTTTCGACAACGGCTTGCAAGCTGTTAGATCTTTTGTCGAAGTGCTGATTTCCTGGGTATGAATGCTTTTATTTTCTGTTTAAGTGTAATTACTTAAGGTAGTTTGTGTGAAATAATTTTCTATTTCATGGTGATTGTCAAAACAAAACTTTCATAAACTTCCCCTTTCTTTAACTGAACTTAACTAGTCAAAAACATTGATGTGTTAGAACAAGAACCCAAGTTTTTAGTGAGAATCGCCAATCCTGTCATGGATTTGTTGTTTTTCCTGTAAATCAATCAAAACTCAAGGAAAAGCAAAACTTTTGGATTAGAATGTTAGCATTGTTGTTTTTTGGCTTTTCGAAAAATTCATTGCTTTCCTAATGAGAAATTCTTGAGTTTTGGAACATATCTAAGTCAAACTCTATTCTTCGTGATTCTTCAATATTTTGGAAAGTTTATTTTATAAACTGTATTCTATTAGATTTTTAAGGTATATTGGCTACAATATTTCCTATAAATTACTTAGTCAAATTATTGAAATTTTTTTTGACAATTTACTAGAGTTTAAAAATTTATTAACCTTTATGAAAAAAAATTGAGATATTCTTTCTTATTGTACTTTGGATAAAATATTAGTTTTTAGGTCAAGTTTTACTGATATGCCGTTGAAAAGTTGGCATATCTGCATTAGGCAAACGTTTCCTCAAATCTGCCTGAATTTCCCTCTCGTTCAGATGTTTCATCCGCTCCATTCATCCAATACATGAACATTTTAAAAGTGTAGATGCTCTTCCATTACGAAAAGTTACCGATAAAAACGACCAATTGATGCCATAGTATTTTATGACAAAACAATTTTCCCCAAGTTTCAAAAATGTACTTTAAAGTACCTTCCGAATTGAATACATTTCAAAACCTGAGAAGTGTTAAAAAAAACTTATATGCTATTATTTCATACTAGAACTTGACATATTTTACCTGAAATTTTGAATTCTTATTCTGACAACACAGAAATTGTTTGTAAACGTTAAGTGTCATGTAGCAGGGATCTGTCGAGGATTTTTTGCCAACTACCTATTTTGTGAAAATTTAAAAGTAATAATTTGTGAAAAATGTTTTAATTTGTGAAATAAAATGCGCGTAATAAAATGAATTGAAAAATTTGTTTTTAAAAATCACTTTACATATACATTATAAGGGGAGTTAAAGTTTTCAAATATAAGTATTGTTAGTTTAGTAATAATTTGTGAAAATTCAGTAATAAATTGTGAAAATTTAGCAATAAATTGTGAAAATTTCAAATATTAAATTTGTGAAGCTACCGTTTTAGCGATCGGCGAATTTGTGAAGCTACCGTTTTAACAATCGGCGAATTTGTGAAGCTACCGTAAAACGGTAGTAAATTTGTCCTCAACAGATCCCTGTGTAGGTTTTGTCTCTTGTTATTTCCATTGGATTGAATAGTATTGGGCTATATTTACAGTAAATATATGAACTGTTGTATTTTCCAGCTGCCCGAACCTCTGCACTCTCTCCTGCTGAAGGTGGAGGAAGAGGGGCTTTCCCCCCGAGTTCCCGTCTTCACTCTCATCTCCTCCCTCCCCTGTCTTTCCCTCATCCTCGCCCTCTGCTACATCAAGGTGAGTAGCTTCTTACTAGTGTTTGGTAAATGAGTTGCCTCACAACTCATTTACCCAACTCACCTCAGTGTTTTGTCACATCACACACCTCACCTTTTGGTCATACACCTCACGCCTCACCTCACACCTCTTCACATAACTCAGCACATAAACTCACTCAACTCATAACTCACACCTCACCACGCAGCTCACACCTCGCGATACAACTCACAGATTCGCAAGTATCTTTACTCGTCAGAAACTGAGAGAAAGTAATAAATAATTAAATTTAAAAACAGAGTTGAGTAGAATACCTACTTCTTGAAAATATATTTAGTCTTGGATAGTACACCTCTCACATCTCGGTAACACCTCTCTAGGCTTACCATATTTTCTTGGGTCCAACCCAGGACATATTTTTGAAATTTCTTAATAAGTACCATATGAAATCATCAAATATTAAAAAATAAGAAAAAACATTCAAACTAATAAACATTGAACGGAAATATCAAATTTTATTTCTTTATTCGACATTATTTTCTCAAAAATTGTTTGATTGACTTATTTTTATTATAAAATTCACTGAAAGTAAGTTCTCCAAATTAATACAGATGTTAGATAATGTAAAACAACGCAATTTTTAAGAGTTTTTTTCACGATTTTTCATAAAAATGTCTGGCAAATCTTACAAGTATGAAAACCCCGGACATATTGCGACCCCGGACATTTCCCCGGACAGCACTAAAAACCCCGGACTGTCCGGGGTAAACCCGGACGTATGGTAAGCCTACACCTCTCACACCTTAGCAACTCACCTCAGCAACTCATATACACCTCTCACAACTCAGTAACTCATACACCTCAGCAACTCACACAAACGTCACAACTTAAAGTGAGTTGGGACACCGTCCCAACTCACTAGGCCAAATTGAGGTAACTCACTAAAATTTTCTGAGTTACCCATCACTGCTTCTTAACTCAAGCTTAAAGGCATGCTGTTTACATAGCACAGGGGTATCCAACTGGTGGTTATTTTGGCCTCCCTGAAACCCCCTAAAGCAGGGGTGCAGAAAATATTTGAGGGCCCAAAATATCCCCAGAACACTTTGTTTTCTACAAAATTTCCAACAAAATTAGATTTTTCAATTATTAAGCTTCTTTCAGATTCAATAATTTTCACATAATCCATAAATTTAAATTTTACTGATCTTTCTAATCTTTTTATTTAGTCTTTCTTACACACTTATAATCTTAGCTCAGAAGTGCCTCTTTTCTTAAAATATGAAAATTTGCCTATTTTTATCTCAAATTTAAGCTACCTCTAAATTTCTCTTTACTCAACTTTTCAGAAGAACGTGAATGTGAGAAAACAAGAATGCTATTTATAATAGAAATTACTCATCCTATTAGTTGTTTTTCCTGTATACTAAACAAAAAGCAAGGAAAAGCCAACTTTCATGTATTCACCTAGAAAACTAGGATTTTTTGTGCACATCCGTAGTTTTACCACTTTACATCCATTATTCAGCAGTTTTCACCAGATTTCCATTTGAATTGGAGGTTATGAGCTGTCATTACACGAAATATCTGTCAGCTAATGATGATTGGATTATTTTAGTTTTTCTTTCCATCTTGGGGGGAAAAATTTCCCCAGAGCTGCTTGAATTTCCCCCGAACATCAATCGGGCGATCGGACATATTCTGCACCTCTGCCCTACTTTCAGAACACTTTTTAGCACACTAAAATTCAAAAAAATTTTGTGAAAGGTTCCCTGAACCCCCTTTTTATCTCTTAAACATAACTTAAATAAGATGTTTACACAGCACTACTGTTCACATTAATTTATTTCTATTTCATTATTATCTGTTTTGAAATTTGGGTTTTTTTTATGTATACCAACTCTGTATTTTTTTTCCAGGAAAAATCTAAGGAAAAGAAACTTACAGGTGATTTGCCATTCCAATATTTAAAACGATTTTTGTGAAAATTAAGAGTTCATTCCTTCTATTGAAGGAAACACTTTTTTTCATAGTGTAACCCTTTTGTTTTATTTTTCAATTTCAGATGAAAAAAATTTTATTGTTGATAATTCAAATATCAGTTATTATGATAAAAAAAGTGCAAAATATTGGTCAATAAGCTCTTTTTGCCTGATTTACAAGGAGTTAAACATTTAATAGCAATTAACACTTAATCTTTTGAAGTTTAAATTTCATTGTTTCCATTTGTTATTGTTATTTTGACCCCACCCTATTTAAAATTCAAGAAAATAAAACTAAGGTTGTTTTTTTCAGCTCTTCTGGCCCAGTCTGAGAAGAATGTGTATGAGCTCACCGCACAGAAGAATATTTTGGAAGAAAAGATCGAAAAAACGTCTGAGGAGGTAATGTGCTCTCCTATTATCTGGATATACAGGGTGTTTCAAAATTGCGTTGCACGGCTTTTATTCGGAACCAGTGCCTCCTAGGGTCATGGAAGTAAGGTCTACCCCTAGGTAAGTGACCCTGGAGAACCCATTGAGAGGACGTGCAGCGCCTCTAGCGGCGAAATTAAAAAGTTAAAAAAATTAATTTAAAAACTAAAGGAGATAGAGCAAAAACCTCAATAAGAGTATTGTTGCCAACGTCAAGAAGAACTCATTGAAAAAAAATTCATCAAAATATCTTGAATATTCGCGGAGATATTAGCATGTGAAAATAGCACTTTTTCAGGGGTCAAAAAGTAAAAAGTTCGCATATTTGCAAATTTTTTTGATTTTTTGATTAAATTTTGTGTTCTTTCAACTGAAAAAACACAAAACTACACAATAACACTGAAAAATTTGCAAATATGCGAACTTTTTACTTTTTGACCCCTGAAAAAGTGCTATTTTCACATGCTAATATCTCCGCGAATATTCAAGATATATTGATGAAATTTTTTTCAATGAGTTCTTCTTGACGTTGGCAACAATACTCTTATTGAGGTTTTTGCTCTATCTCCTTTAGTTTTTAAATTAATTTTTTTAACTTTTTAATTTCGCCGCTAGGGGCGCTGTAAGTCCTCTCAATGGGTTCTCCAGGGTCACTTACCTAGGGGTAGATCTTACTTCCATGACCCTAGGAGGCACTGGTTCCGAATAAAAGCCGTGCAACGCAATTTTGAAACACCCTGTATGTCGAAGCAGTGGTCTGTTTAGAAGAATTTTGGGTCTGTTCAGGGTGCGCACAGTCCTTATAAGTCATTAAAATCTCCTTAGATTACCCTAGTCCTTAGCTTACAAAAGAGCCCTCAAAGTCTTTAATTTTCAGAAGAACGCAGTTTTTTCTCTTCATGTCAATTTTTTAAAGGGATTTTATCAAATATATTAGCGTAACTCAATTGAAAAAACAATGTTTATTTTACACAATTTAAAAGTTTCGAAGTTAAAGAAAGTTCTCACCCATCTGGTTACCTTTGTATTGATATTGTAATTTAACCATTAGCTTTTGTATTTTCACTCATGCTGCGTTTTCCCTCTATTGTATTTTCACTTAAACTGTAACTTTTTGCCTTCATGTTTTGTTTAAATTGCCGATTTGATGTTTACATTCGTCTTTCAGTACTGATGAAGGGGATCCATTGATCCCCGAAACAATTGTCTACTGCTTTAAAACTTTTAACAATTGAGGCAACTTATAAAACCCGCAGAAGAAACAACAAGCACAATCACGTTTTCCTTTTCTTTTGATGTCTTCTGCCTTAAAATCTTGTTTTTGGAGAAAGTGTTCTGTTATAGAAGTCAACAAAATTTCAATAATATATAACAGGGGTGGAAAATCTGCGCCAACTGCGCCAAACTGCGCCGAAATTGGTTACCTGCGCCAACTGCGCCAAAAATGGGCAAAATTCACATTTTTGCGCCAAACTGCGCCAAAAACCCGATAATCCGTTCAATCCGAATCAGTAACCCTGAAAATCCAACTGATAAGAAAAGAACCAATCCTCAGCCACTATGATCGATTCTCTTCCCGCTAGGATCGCTACGAAATGGGGTGGAAATAGGACGATTAGCAACTTGTCTACCGTCGCTTGGCGGAGAAAAACCGGTTTCTCTCCATTGTGGAAGGCAGAGAAAACCGGTTTTCGTCCGCCTTCCGCAAAAACCAGTGCGTTGATTTGATTTTTGGCAGTGTTTTTCGGTGATAAGCAGGGTTCGTACGCTCCTTGAAAATTAATTTCATTTTCAAGCACTGGAAACTCCTTGAATTTGGGCTGTACTCCTTAAAAACTCTTTGATTTTCAACCTGAATATTTCTTCTATAAATTTACTTCCCCTATAAAATAGGTTTCAATCCGCAGCGTTTAGTGCGTTAAAAAGTCGGAAATCGCGATTTTTCGCGAAAGTTTCGGGTTTTTTTTCGGAATGTTCCGTTCTTCCCGCGACTTTCGTGGACGGCTTTGGGTGCCGATTCAAGTTGGCTTCTTCTTGCGTCATTATTGCGAAGAAAAAAAACAAATTTACCGTGTTTAGAAGCCCACAAGTCCGGTGTTCCGGAAGACGGAAAAATAGCAATTTTTCGGAGTGCTCCGTTCTTCCCGCGACTTGCTTGGACGGCCGCGGGTGCTGATTCAAGTTGGCTTCTTCTTGCGGCATTATTGCGAAGTAGAAAAAAACAACTTTACCGTGGTCAGAAGCCAACAAGTCCGGTGTTCCGTTTAGTGTTCCGGAAATCGGGAAAATAGCTACTTTTCGCGACAGTTCCGTTTTTTCCGGGACTGCTTTTCCTACAGACTTACGGACGTATGTTGAAGTTAGCTTCAACGGCGATGCAGAAAAAACAAATTTACTTTTGTCAGACCAGCCTGATAAGTCTAATAAGATTTTTTCTCTATTTTATTTAGTATTTTCAACTTAAGAGGATTTTCTAAGTTGTAAATTTTAATGAATGGTCGCTTTATAGCAACTTAATAAGTTGATAATACAGTGTTTTTTAAAAATCTTGTTAGATTATTACCTGTTTTAGGTATCTGATCTCAGTGGCGTATATAAGGGGAGGGCGAAGGGGCCCTGCCCCCCCCGAAACAAGTAAAACAAGTTAAAACCCTGTTTTTTAGGGTCAAATTTTGAAAAATTTTCTGGGGGAGGACCCCCCAAACCCCCCTTTAGAGTGCTTGGAATTTTATTATTCAAAACTTTTTTAGAATAAGTTCAAAATCCTACCTGAGAATGTATGTCTGAAATTCGGATAGTGTATCAAAACCAAGTTGAAATCTTGTTTTTAGGATCTAATCTCCAAAATTTTTCTAGGGGATGACCCCCATATATCCCCTTCTGTACTTAAAACTATATTATTTATAACTTTTTCATTAAATTCATCAAATTTTACCTGAAAATTTATATCCAAAATTCTTACTAGGGGTACCAAAACTAGTTAAAAACCTGGTTTTTAGAGTGTAATTTCCAAAAAATTTCTGGGGAGGACCCCCAGACCCCCTTTTGTAGTTGCAACTTAATACATCATAACTTTTTAATACTAAGTTCTTTAAGTTGCAAATTTTGCCTAAGAATATACTGAAAAAAAATTAATATACATGAGAGGGGCTGGGAAACAATTTTGGGCCCCTCCCGAAATAAATTTCTATATACGCCAGTGTCTGATCTGATTCATAAGATTCGAAAAATACCTTCAAAAATAATTTCTTACTTTTTTCTATTTAACTAAAAGTTTTTGACAATATCGTTTTTGCAATTTAATTTTTACTTAACAAATTATTCTATTAACTAATTTCCTTTATTTTTATTTGATTTTAGTTGCATTTTGACTTAAAGTGGTTTTAAAAACTGATTCAGGAATGCAGTGTGTGTTTGAAGCCGTGTAAAAAATATGTCTTTCTTAAGTTATGTAAAAAAAGTAATTTAAAAAAAACACTTCTTGGAAACTCCTGAAATACTCCTTGATTTTGATTTCTGAAAATTTGTATGAACCCTGATGCATTATATAAAACCTAACTATTAGATTAGTCTGATGCAGATTCACTGTAAACTGATACGGAAATGAAATTTGCCGTGATACAAAACCACTAAAAGCTGATACAAAAATGCATTTTGACTTGATACAAAACTGCCCTAAAGCTGATACAAAAATCAATTTTGGATTTTCCACCCCTGTATATAATTAAAAAGGCAAAAGAGAAAAATCAAACTAAATTATGTTATTCTTATCTCATGAAAAGGAAATATATTATAAAGTATTCTCGAAAAGTCGTTGAAAGCTTAATTATTTTAATTTCTCTTTACAGGATGAATCATTTATTAAATCTTGTATATTAAAATTAATAAAATAATATTAAGGAGAAATAGATTGATTTTAAAAAATTTAAGTCTGGTATTCAATTTAAATATATAGTTTAAGTATAATTACATTCAAGAGGGTCCTTAAAAATTTTCAAAATGTCCTTAAAAAGTACTTCATTTTACTCTTAACTTCTGTACTCACCCTGGTGTTTGAACAAAGTATTTCCTCCTTTAAATGGACACCATTTCTCACAACACTACAAATATAGGACCCTATTTTCACGAAAGCAGGATCCTGGCTGAAAAAACTAATTTAACGCCAATTTCACAAAGTTATGAGCAGATTTTTGCAAAAACCTGGCCCTTCACAAAAAGTCTGGACAGACTCCTGAAAAGAGAATTTTAAGTGGTTCATCGGATGTTAATTTTTTTTTAGATTAGCCAGGGTTTGCACAGCCCTTAAAAGCCTTAATATCTCCTTAGTTGGGCCTATTTATTACAAAGTATGATAATCTTCTGTTTTTGAAAAAATTCGTGGGTTTCACTATCAGTCCTGTTAAGCATTGCATAGCTATTTAAGCTGCCAAATTTTTATGATAGAGATATTAATGCACGGTTCCATCTGATCAGGGAACACCTGGAAAAGTTGGAGAAAGTTGTTTTCTCAAATCCTACTGAAAATATCATTGCTTCAAATAAATATAATATTTATTCTCCCTTTTCTTTTTGTGGGTCTCTGTATATATATATTTATATGTGTGTTGATTCTTCCAGCTCAAGTCTTCGAGCACTTTGCTGGACTCTGAGAGAACGTCGTACGAGTCGGAAGTGGAGAGCTTGAGAGAACGGATCAAGGTATCCAACAGTTTTATTTTTTTGTCATATTTATATTTTTGGCCACATGAATAAGAATAAGAATTTATTTGGATAGAGACAGGACATATACATGACAAGGAGTACACGGACAAAAGACAGTTCATAAAAATACAAAGAGAAAAATACATAAAGCAACATAATTGTATATACAACAGAAAAAATTATATTTATGTGGATCCCAAAGCGCCAAAGGCTCGCCTAGGGAACCTAAATTTAAAAAAATATCATGTGGCAAGAGCTGCACTTGTTACTTAGGAGTTTGGAATAAAGTTTCGATACTGAGTGTCCTGAAATAAGAAGATGAATACCGGATATAAATTCATGAATAAATATTATTAGTTAATTTAAGTGTTTCTTCAAGTTTATATTAAAAATGTAAGGTCCCAAAGAGGCATGAGATTTATGAAAAAAATTTTTTCTAGATTTAGACATTTATAAATTACCCTTAGAGTTTCTAAAGTTAGTAGTTGTATTTTTGGCTTCATATAAATGTTCATTTTTATAAATAAAAAGTAATAAGCGAAAAATATAAAGTTCTCCGATTGTTAAGATATTTTTAGACAGGAAATTATTTTTTAAATGAGATAAAATCAAGGCAAAAAAGTGTTTTTCCATTGTAGTGGGAAATTGAGGATTAAACTTGTTCATTTGTGAAATATTTCTGCCTGTTTTGAGAGCCTTAAGTGCATTTCTGACAATGAACCGGTTTTGCCTTCAGAAAAAGACTTTGGAACTGGATCGGAGTCTGAAGGAGATCGAGACCCTCAAAGAGCGAGAGGAGGAGTATTTCCAGCTGGCAGCAGACCACGAAAAGGCGAATGCGGAGCTCACAGAACAGGTACACAGAGCAAAAGCACTATTTTTTAATGTAAAATTATTGAAATGGAAACTAACTGAACTATCTATTGCTCGAAACATTTTGTTACTTATCTTTTTATGAATATGCAATGCATGGAAGATATAACTTTTCCCATTCATAGTTTAGTTCATTCTATTTTTTTAATTTTGGATCAGAGTTATATTTAAATCTATCCAGTTACAAATAGTTCAATGTCTACAATTACCTTAATCACAGTGAAAAACTGAAATATATAATCAGAAAGTTATAAGAAAAAAATTATCCCAAAACTACTTGAAACTCCTTGCATTGGGATGTTTGAAGAAGATTAGAAGGGGGAAAGGGGGAAGTCCATCTTTAAAAGGGCTTTGTTTTAATTTCCTATTTAATAATAATAATTTATTAATACCAAGAATCAATATACACCTTTAAAAGAGTTAAAAAACCCAATAGATTTTTAATTATATGCTTATGGGATTACAAATCCCTTGAAAGGGCATTTGTTAGTCTTAATAATTAATTTTGTAATCTTAGTAATTAATAAACATAACATAATATGAACTCTTTAAAATTAAAGAAATTATAAATTACAACATTCAATTTCAATTATAAAACAAAAATTAATATCAGATAAATAAAAAAAAACATTATTTTACAGGTAACTACACTTTTACAGAACTAAAATTAAAGAACAAATAAATTTTCTGTATTAAATAAGAAGTGTTTAGTTTGTACTATTTGAATAATGTAATTTTACTTACTTAATTACTTTTATTTATTTTAATTGTTTTCTAATTACATTTAAGCTGGGGGGGTTCATGTGCTCCATTAGGATCTCTATACCAGTGTTTCCCAACCTTTTTCGGTCCATGCCCCACCAAAGCCTTTCTAAATTTTCCATGACCCCCCTCGGTCTCAGTGGCATATATATAGAAATATATTTTGAGAGGGAGTCAAAATTATTTCTTAGCCCCTCCCTCTTATGTATCTAATATAATAAAATTGAATGTGTATGTGTGTGTGTGTGTGTTTGTCTTCTATACAAATCCACAGTTTTCTTCCGATCGGCACCAAACTTGGTATACCTACGTAAAAGAATCCCCAAAAAAACATAGGCTATGTTTCAAAGTTCTAGAACGACCCCTTGACCCTCTTTTGACCCTTTTTATGGTCATTTTGCTGAAATAGCTTTATTTCTGCTCAAAAAGAGATCTGCTTTCCCCATTGTTACAAAAAAACTATAATGCAAAATAACACGTTTTTAAAAGAAAAACTAGATATAAGTCTAATTAAAAATTATAACTATAATCTAAAAATATAATTAAATGAAATTTAAAATTTTAAACTGGTAAGTATAGCATAAAATATTTTTATTTTGAGAGTTAAATTTTAAATAAAAAGTTTCATGGAATAGCATTGTTGTTAAAATAATCTCCATGGAAACGAGGAGGCAAAATCAAAATGATGTTCATATAGTAGCTTTTGAGAAAGTTGGTTAACAGACCAAAAACTAGAGTTAATATTCAAAACCATTTAAGTGGAAATATTGTATTTTTCCTTAAAATGCAGGAATATGTTTTATTTTTTAAATTTTATACCAAAGATATAATAAAATCATGAAAATATGATTAATTAAGGTCGCTAATTGAGCATTTTAATTGATTTTAGGAAGAATATTTTTCTACTATTTTGTTTTTTATGGGAATCATGTGGTAAATGCAGAAATCGTTCAGAATTCAAAATGCTTGATTCGACACCTTTCACTCATCAAAATATCGGCACGGATCCAGCACGCCTCCAAGAGGGGGGCACTTTTCCAGAAAGATCCCCATTGGTACCATTGGGGGTATAAGGGTCCTCCCCCAGAAAAAAATTGAAATTTGACGTGTAAAAGTAGGGTCTAAACTCGCGTTTTTAGAAACGTTTTGAGTCTAAGGGGGGCACTTTTCAACGCTTTCACCTTTACTTTTTCACCCAAAATGTCAAAATATTGGGAATTTCCTAAAAATCATATCTGAAGATCCCCTGGTGGTACTAATGGGAGGTATGGGGGTCCTCCCCCAGAAAAAAAATTGGAAAGTAGACCGGTAAAAGTAGGGTTTTACTCATTTTGACAACCTTTTTGGGTTCCGAAGGAGGGGGCGCTGTCCAGAGCCCTTGGATCCGCGCCTGGAAAGTAGAAAATGAATTTAAAATTTTAAGGAAAAAAATCTCCATCTCCACCCGTGCAAGGCCGGGCATACCAGCTAGTATTTAATAAGTCTAATGAAGCTTTTCAGAACAGTTTTAGGTAGAATATGTATGCTAAAGAACTAAATCAAGTTATGAGTAATTAAGTTCTAAGTACCAAAGGGGGGTCTGGGGGTCCTCCCCCAGCAAATTTGACTCTAGGAAGCAGTTTTTTAACTAGTTTGGTACCCCTAGTTGGGAAATTTTGGATATAAATTTTTAGGTAAGATTTGCATTTTGATGAACCTAATGTAAAAAAAGTTTCAAATATAAGCGTTCTAAAAACAAAGAGATCTTGGGTCATCCCCCAGAAAAGGTTTGGAAATTAGACTCTAAAAACAGGGTTTCAACTTGGTTTTGATACATACTGGTCCAGATTTCAGACATACATTCTCAGATAGGATAATAGGATCAGATTTTGCTAAACTTCTTTTTAAAAAGTTTTTTTTAAATTTTCCTCCTGGATTGGCCCCACATGGGGGCAATTTGGTAGAAAATTTTCAAATTGCCCCCCTAGAAAATGATATTGCCCCCCGGTGGGGCGTGCGCCCCACGTTGGGAAACACTGATCTATACGAACATTTTCTTGTCTTATTTCTAAAAGAAATGCACAGGGGTTATAGTTTTCTTTGCACCCTGGGATATCCAGATTTTTTAGTTTATCATTTATGGCATTTTTATTTTATTTGGCCCACAACCACATAAGTTCAAAAATTTTTTTCCATAGTAGTTTCTTGTATTGGGCACATGAACCCTCAAATTCTGGGCTCAAATTCTGAAATAACTTGAATCTTTCAGAAAACTAGAGTCCTGGAGCTGGAGGAGTCTGTGAGCAACCTCAACACCGAAATCGTACAGGTGAGTTGCATTTCTACAAGGGTTTATCAAAACGGGTAGCAAACCTTTTTGGCAAGAGTACCACTATAGGGGAAATGAAGCATAGTCCTGCCACCTCTGCTATTCTTATCTATACCCCCTAATATAAAAAGTGAAAATTGTTTTTCCATAGACTGATCTGGATAATTTTATTCAACAAAAACCTGTTGTTTCTTGTGTATAGATGTAAAAATTAACAATGGTTGTACTCCCATGAAAATTTTATAGAAACCTCCATCAAGATAGGGTTGCTAAATGCATTTTGCAGCCCTCTGTAATTTCCTAATCATTCAGTAAATTCTGAAAAAATATAAAGTTAGTTACATGTATTATCTCAGTGGCCAAAGAGTTGGTTCTTAATGACTTATACAAATACAAGTTAAGTCGACCAACTACAGGCGTAAGCCCAGAAAACAACAATGGGGTGGATAAGCTTCTGTCATTCAGGCACCTATCACTACTTTAGATATTTGAACCAAAATCATTAATGAAATTAAAAAAAGTTGAAAAGAACTGAGTTGAAAAATGGATGACAGTTTTCAATAAAACCTCAATTAATTATTTTTGCATTGAATTTTTTACACCTCGTACAAATACCATTGGGCGCAAAAGGAGGTGGTATGCAAGTTCGAAACAGGTTGGAAAAAACATGTTTTTTTATATAAATAACATGAACAAACAAAGAAATGCTAAGAAAACCCATGATTTTTAAAAACTTAAATATGATTTTTCAAATTGAAATTGGATTAATAAAACTATACTTTAAATACACCACAAACAGTTCGTTCATTTAAATGATTTTTGTAAGTTTTCTTCACAGCATCGTATCAAGTAATGTATTGCCTATGTCATGGCGATTTAATGGTTTGTACTCGAGCCTTATACTTGACACCATATTTTTAAGCACTTAGTGATCCACACTTGAAAATGGCGAGTTTGTTGCCTAAATAAAGGGAACAACTTTCTAAAATATATATGTGTTTTAAACAAGGTTTTTTTTGTTTTGCTTTAAACGTGTTTTAAAGATAACAACCCTGGTTTGAAATAAAAAATTTCTGTATGATTTTGGAACAGTCTACACATTTCCTTCCTTTTCTGAAGAGAATTGAAACTTCCCTTCCAGAGAGAGAATGAGCTGGATTCGCTGGAGAAAGAGCAGCTGCAGCTCGTGCAAGCTGCAAAGGACTCTGAGGAGCGGCTGAACCAGCTGCAGCAGAACTGCAACCAGCTGCTCAAGGAGGCAGAGGCCTGGAACGAGAGGTGGGTATTCCGCAATTTTTACTGCAAGGAGGGAAATCTTCCCTGAACTAAAGTCGAAGCTCTTATGAAACCAAAGCTGTCTCACGTTTTGACAGAGTTAATATAAAGCCGGTGGCTTTTTTACCTCTAATGCCCACCAGAAATGACAAGAAAAATTTATATTTTGCCTTATTCATGTAGTTTGGTGCCAAATGAAGAAAACAGGAAAAATAATAATTTTTTGAAACTGGGGACTAAACCCATAAACTTAAAAAAATATAGAACCTGGGGGTGGAATTATTGCTGCAATAACTTTGAAACATGCTGAAAATTGAAGCTAATCTTTTGGTAGCATGTTTGCTACTATCCGTAGAATTCTTGTTTGCTTCTACGTCATGTAGAATCCTATTGCGTAGAAGGTTAATTTTTCAGCTGATTCCTTGTAATTTATTTCTTGTGTTTCAAATTTTTCCAAAATCCCCATTTAACCCTGAAGTTTCCAACCAAAATCCCTACATTTTGAGTCTTGAATTAATTTTTTAGCTTCTTATTTATTTTTATCTACAGAAATAAAGTACAGCACAGAATTTGAATGTAAAATATAAATATCACCTGGGATCAGTTAATCCACATAGGTGAACAAATAATATGTAAATATATGAATACAAAATTGAACACTCAAATAGAATACACAATATACAAACAATGAAAAAGAACATAACAGTAAATTAAAGTAACAAATAATATCAGGGCAAACAGGGTGTCTTAAGATATGTTTCTTTTGTGTCAGTAACTACCAAGTGACCAATAATGGATATTATTCAAAAACATATCGATTCCATTAATTGAAAAAAAAGGAACTTTCTTAATTTCTTCTTAAATATATGTTTTGAAGGGCTATTTTGGATATCTATAGGTAATATATTAAAAAATTTAGGTACAATGTAAGTTACACTGAGTATCTTTCATGCAAAAAACCCCCTCTGAATTTTCATTCCCTAATGTGCTATGGAAGCTTTTGGTTTGAATTGAAGTTTGTTTTTCAGGGTGAAGGAGCTAACGGCGCAACTGAGCGAGGTTTCCTCCGAGAGGGAGGAGGTGGGGGCTCTCCTGGAAGCCAGAGACGAGGAGGTCCAGGTAATCTCATTCTCAACCCCACATTCTCACTCATGTCCAGAGATACGAGGGTTGTTTTTTAATTAACTTCCGTTTTTCTCCTGAAAAGAAAGTATTAGGAATTTCAAAATAATTTTGGTACTGGTAGTTAGATACATCTTTCAGGTTCAATTTGCCACTTTACTGAATAAAATCGGACATTTTTTCTATTTTTTATCGATTTTACAAGCGCGCTCCTCGAACTATTTTCCCGCCAACCCACAGAGAATTTCGCCTTTTTTTCTCCCCTCGCTCCGTCCGCGATCACCTGCCCATTGTTAATGCCTGGTCGCGGACGGAGCGAGCGGAGAAAAAAAGCAAAATTCTCTATGGGTTGGCGAATAAATAGTTCGAGGAGCGCGCTTGTAAAATCGATAAAAAATAGAAAAAATGTCCGATTTTATTCAGTAAAGTGGCAAATTGAACCTGAAGGATGTATCTAATTACCAGTACCAAAATTATTTTGAAATTCCAACTATTTTTTTTTCAGGAGAAAAAGGGAAATTAATTAAAAAACAACCCTCGCATTTCTTTATACCTCTCAACAGCAATCAATACTCTGAACCAAAACATTGCACTGCATCTCCACTAATCTAATATATAATAAAATTCAATGTGTGTGTGCTTGTGTGTTTGTCTTTAATACAAATCCACAGTTTTAGAACGACCCCTTGACCCTTTTTATGGTCATTTTGCTGGAAGAGCTTTATTTCTTCTTAAAAAGATATCTGCTTACCCCATTGTTACAAAAAAACATAATGCAAAATAACAAATTTTTAAAAGAAAAAATTGATTTAAGTCTATTTAAAAATCATATTATTAATCTAAATGTATTTGAACAAATTAAAAAATTTAAAACTGGTAAGTATAGTATAAAATATTTTTATTTGATAGCTTAATTTTAAAATAAAAAATTTCATGAATAGCGTTGTTAAAATAGTCTCCATGGAAACGAGGATGCAAAATCAAATGATGATCATATTGCAGCTTTTAAGAAAGTTGGTTAATAAACCAAAAACTATTGTTAATATTCAAAACCATTTCAAATGGAAATACTGGATTTTTTCTTAAATTGCAGTATGTGTTATTCATGAAATTTTATCAAAGATATAATAAAATCATTAAAATATGATTAATAAGGGCTCTAATTGAGCATTTTAAGCGATTTTTTGAAGAATATTTTTCTGATATTTGTTTTTTTATGGGAATCATTCAGAATTTAAAATGCTTGATTCGACACCTTTCACTCATCAAAAATTTTTAAATAATTAAAAATTTTTAAGAAAAAAAATCTCCATCTCCACACACCAGTGCAAGGCTGGGCATATCAGCTAGTCTGGTATAAGGTTAACCTGGAATCAAAGCTTCTAATTGGTAGTTGAAAAAGTGAAACAAGTTTTAAGCTAATCAGTTGCCTATAAATAAAAGCTTGGCCAACCTTTTCTCGATAATATTTTTCTTTTGCCCTCATCAATTGAAAATGTATTGTGTGCAGTAAAAATATTTTAAACCTGTTATTGAAAACCCTGTACTTCAATTCACATTGTGGTTCAACCCCCTGCTAATTGTCTCTTTCAGTCTCTGACACATTTGGTTCAGACCATGAAATCATTCGAGGAAGTGGCTGACGGTGATGAAACCAAATGTGAGTGGGCTTTCCTTTTTTGCACCCGAAACTTTTGATTACACTGGTCTACTTACTATTTTTTACCATTACTCTTACTATACTATTTTTGGCAGGTTTAACAGTTCCGCTACAGAAATATTTATACTAATGCTAATATGCTACCGGTTCAATTCCATTGTAGTTCCCGCTAAATATCGACATGCTTTTTTAAGCGCCATATATTCAATTCATCTACAAATATTTCAGATTTTTATTGATAAACTGTATATTTATTGATCTAATTATACATTTTATTCTATGAGTTTGAAATTATTTATTTAGCAATATTTCTACCTTTTGGTGTCTGAAAGAGCATGGCGATATTTAGCGCGAACTATAACGGAACTGAACCATGCTACCTTTATCTCGGTTCAAAACATCTCAAAAAATAGGTGAAAGTTAACACTCAAAGGGTCACTAGATTCCCTGTAATAACAAAGTGAGGTTTGGAGCTTTGAGGTATAGTCCTTAGTATTCCTTAACATAACAACTGAGACATTTGCTTACACACATGGGGCCGCTTCTTTTTGGTTGAAGCTGAGATGAGTTTGTGTGTTTAAAATGCCTTTTTCCACCCTATTCGTCTATTCATGATCAGGAAGGATTATCCAGGGTGGCCACAAACCTGGAAAACCTTAAAAACCTGGAATTGTCAGGGAAAATTAAAATAATCTGAAAAAATCAGGGAATTTTAGAAAATCTGATAATTATCAGGGAAATTTTGGGAATCCGCCTAGTTTCAACAAAGAAATCAATATTTTTCTGATTTCCAAGTCTTTAAATATGTGCATTTCCATTCTCTTACAAAATAAAATCTCCAATCCATAGAAATTAGTGTAATTGCAAATGTTCAAAAAAGGCTTCCTAAGGTTCCTATGTGAAAAAAGTCTTAAAATAATCTTATTTTATATTCCTATCCAAATCTTGTTTATATTATTTCTCCTGTTTTCCGCAATTTTTACAGTCATTCTCCCGTTTCCTACATGATTAAAATGTAAAATATATTTATAAAATATCAGGGAAAATCCTACCAGATTATCAGGGAAAACCTGGAATTATCAGGGAATTTTGAAATAAGTTTTCTGTGGCCACCCTGTTATCTTTCTCGTTATCAAAAAGGTAAATTAAACATTGATGATAAAACGCTCATTACAATTTCTCCCAAAAACCTAATTCCCGGATATACTTTCCTGCCTCTTGCTATGTTTCCATGACAACTAGTTACGCCACTCTTGTCCCTTTCCAGCCAATGAAGAAGTACTGAAGGAGCTTTTGAATGCCACCAGTCTGCTGATAAAGCTGGAACACCAAGAGGAAGAGAACAAGTCCCTGTCTGAAAAGCTTTTGGCGGAGAAAAGCAAGTCGATTGAAAAAGATGGCAAGTTTTACCTCTTGGCAGAGTTTACTCTAAATTTGGCTTTAATTTTTCATGAATTTTTGCTCATCAATCCCCTCTCTTAACAAAATTTCTAACCCAGGAAACTAAAGATTATCTTATTATAATCCTTTCCTGTAGATAATATTTTTATTTTTTAATATCTTCTATCCTATACATCAGTGGTGCCCAACCTACGGCCCTCGGGCCAATTGTGGCCCGCGAGGCTGATCCGTGTGGCCCGCGGACTCGTTAAATCTTAAAAACAGTAATTGGGTAAATTGGATAAATATTTTTCAGTATCAGTTACCCATTCGAATTCAGTGTATAAGGATCTTTTTAGAACCAAACTTCGAAAAATGTCCGATAGTAAAAAGTTGAAGATTCACTCGGAATGCCGAAACTTTCAAGAAAAGTGAACAAATTCATATTTCTTCATTCAGTGTCTTATATGTAAGGAAACTGTGAACAAACTGTGTGTTTGAGAACAAACATTATCTGTTCTGAAAAGAACAAAACTAGTGCTCGATCTCGACTTACAGATAATCATCTTAATTCAGTTTTAAGGATAAGTGTTACAAATTTGGAGCCGAATTTACAAGAACTAGTATCCTCCAAACAGATGCAAACTTATTGATATTTCTATATGTTTAGAAAAAGCCTTTAAAATGTTTTTATGTGGCCCGCGAGATAAATTTTCATAAGAAAATTGGCCCTCGTGAAAAAAAAGGTTGGGCACCACTGCTATACATCATAATATTAAGGCTAGTGTATAAAATTTAAAGGCATAAAATTTTGGTATTTCACCGATGTGGAATGTGAAATTCCCATCAAAATTGATAAAATTTACGAAATCTATAAAAATTTGGTGTTTAAACCAAAGCATAAATTAAGTTTAAGGTTGAAGTTGTTATTTATTCCACACAGTATTTGGGTTATTTGATAGATTTATCACTGTAGTCTATTTTCCTTTCCCCTGAATAAGTATAGTCAGAAGTGACCAATGTTCCCAATTATGTACATCGTGAAAATCGCCTATAAAAAGATTTTTACCACCTTTTCATTCTTAGAACTTGATAATTCAAAAAAATTTATAATAAGTTTGTCAAAATCCTAATCCTACTTAAAACTATATGTTCAAAATTAGGACTAGGTGTACCAAAACAAAGTTGAATCCCTGTTTTAGGGGTCATATTTCCAAAAGTTTTCTGAGGAAGGGCCCCCAGATCCCTTTTCTACTTGCAACTATTATTTTCAAATTTATTTTAACATTAAGTTCATCCAAATGCAACTAAAAATATAAATCCAAAGTTCAGATTAGGTGTGTCAAAACTAGTTAAAAACTAGATTTTTTAGAGTCAAATTTTCAAAAGGTTTTGGGGGGCCCTCTTTAGTACTTGAAACTAAATTGCTCACAACTTTTTTACATTAAGTTCTTTTAGAAAAAAAAATACAACAAAAAATGCATAAGAAGCTACAATGGACATGATAAATTTGCTTGGGAGGGGGGGGAATTATTTTGGTCCCCTCCCAAAATAAATTTCTATATACACCACTGAACCCAGAAGAAGAGAACCCAGGAAGCTGACGATTATTTGATCCCTCATAATCCTTTCCTGTTGAAGGATTTCCCTCTATTTATTAAAAATTCACGTCTAGTTTTCCTTCCTTTTATCCAGTCTGTCACTGATCGTATTGGTAAAATCTTAAAACGCCACCTCATAAAACCTATTTTCAAACCTACGCAGAAAATATGCAATCTCTTACGCTCTGCAAAGGATCCACGTGATCAGCTACTAAGCAGAGGAGTTTACAGAGTTCCCTGCTCGTGTGGTTTGGTATATATTGGTACTACCAAGCGATCCATAAAAACCAGAGTTTCTGAACATAAGAGACATTGTCACCTTTTACAACTGGACAAATCAGCAATCGCTGAACATGCTTTATCTCAAGACCATATTATCAAGTTTGATCACACTGATGTTTTATCCAGATCGACACATTTCCAAGCCCGACTTGTGAGAGAAGCCATTGAGATTCACAAACACCAGAATAATTTTGATCGCAAGGAGGAGGGGCTAACTATTCCACGTGTTTGGCACCCAGCCCTCCGGAAATCTAGAATCAAACCTCTCAGTGACGTTGACCAATGAGACCCTTCTCCTCTGGATCTACCACGTGACACTGTCAGCTTTGGCGTTCTTTAACTTTTTCATTTCAGTCTCGCTGAAGATGTCTACCGCAGATGTAGACGAAACGTCTCATAGACCACGGTCCCTATACCCGGAAGAATTTTTAATAAATAACTCTGAATCTGACCGTGTAAGCCTACACTATTTCATTGATTTCCCTCTAATTTAATTTCAAGATTTGTGTAAAGGGTAATTTAACCACCCTGTAAATCAAGTGAGTTGTATCAGCCAATGCTGATTGGTGAATGTGCTAGTTAACTGTTTAATTTTTGGGATATTTAATAGAGTGTCTCAGGTGACGTCACTACCAGTTATTTTCTTCCTTGCTGTAGGTCACAAAGTCGGTTGCTAAGGCCGTTGCTAGGTGCGGCGGTATCTGTTGCTGTCATGTGATTGCAAATGCTCCAATAGAAGCATTCCATGACCAGTTATATTCTTTTAACTGTTAACTGCTATAGGTCAACCAATCTGTTGCTAAGGCCATTGCTAGGTCCGAGTCATCATGTGATTGAAAATGCTCTATTGGTTCATTCATGAAGCAATATAATTTCCTTCTAAAGTCTTTAGGTTCAACTAATGCAAATAACTAATAAAGTAAGAGTTGTTATTTCATTATTGCATCAGCAAGTATTTTTTTTCCTCCCTTAAAATTTCAATGAGTTCACGTTGATATTTGAATGTGTGTTGGTCAGGGTTGGCTGGATTGGACCCAATGGGGTTTTCCAAAAAAAACCATGTGAAAAAACCCACATTTTGGACCCATTTTGGGTTTTTTCAAGAAAAATCAAGATTTTGGCAGTTCCTTCAAAATTTAATGTCTTTTTTTTCAAAATTTAGAATATTTTTAAAATTTTAATGGGTTTTTTCAAAATTTAAACTAGGTTTTAAAAATTAAATGGCGTTTTTTCAATTTCAGGGAGTTTTTTTTTAAAGTTAAATTTCTTTCATTATTCAGTGCAGTGGGTTTTTCATTATTGAAGGGTTTTTTTCAAAATTTAGGACGTTTAAAGTTCAAACTAGATATAAAAAATAAAGATGATTTTTTAAAAACTTCAGTGGGTTTTTTCAAAGTTGAATAGATTTCTTTCAATATTGAATGGGTTTTTTCAAAGTTTAGGATATTTTTTAAATTTTAGTGTTTTCAAAATTTAAACCAAGTTTCAGAAAATAAGGGGTGATTTTACAATTTCAGTGGGTTTTTTCAAAGTATAAAAACTTTGAAAAAACCCACTTATCTGTGGAAAAACTGACATTATTTTGACAAAACACATTTAACATAGAAAGAACTCACTAAAATTTGAAAAAAAACCCACTTACTTTCTAGGAGAAAACCACTTAATTTTGAAAAAACCCACATTTTTTGCAGGGTTTTATTGAAAAAACCTGAAAAAACCCAACCCACTTGGGTGTTTTAAAAAAAACCCGGGTTTTTGCCAACCCTGGTGTTGGTACTATGTTGTATGTGAATGTGCTGTTATGTGTTGCAGTGGAGCTGTTGGAGGCGCGGTCTGAGTGCGATAAGCTGAAGTTGAGCTACAACCAGGCGCTGCAGGACCGGACGGAGGCACAGACGAAGCTGGACGTGCTCACCAACTACTTCAAGGACAAGGAGATTCAGATGCAGAGGTACTCTTCAACCCTCTTGTCTAATGTCCGCTTCCAGTGGCGTATATAGAATTTTATTTCGGGAGGGGCCCAAAAATATCTCTCACCGCCTCCCATGTATACTTAATAGGTCTAAAGTAGGTTTTTAGTACATTCTTAGGAAGAATTTGCTTCTTAAAGATCTTAATATGAAAAAAGTTATGAGCAATTAAGTTCTAACTACTAAGGGCATGGTTCGTACGGTGCTTAAAAACCTTAAAAAGTGCTTACTTTTTGTATTTGTTTATGAGGCCCTTATAAAATGCTTAAAAAGTACTTAATTTTTTAATATGTTTCTTAGTTTTTTTCTCTCAAAACATGAGTCATTAAAAAGTGCTTATTTGTAGTCGAAACAGTCAAATTTTATTGTGTTTCCATCAAATGTGGGATGTTAATTTTTCTTCAATAATTTCAATTTCAACTAGTGGATTTCACTCAAGGAACTAAACGAGTAAATGTTCTTTCGATCCTTTATAAACTGAAAAAGGTTACAAAAATTGGGTTGCTGAAAATGCCAAAAAAAGAGAAAAAAATATGTTTATCACTTAGTCATCTTTAACCGGTTTTTTTTGTAGTAATTAATTTAATTTTGTAGTAAGCAATTTATTAACAAAGTTAGTTAACATCTAACATATGTAAACTTATTAATGTTATTCTTATTTGAGTGAAAAATACACTCAAATATTCTGGAAAACTCATTGAAAACATTTTATTGACAGTTTGAAGTGTGTACAAGAAGGTCCTTAAAACTTTTCAAAAATCCTTAGAAAGTGCTTAAAAAGTGCTTAATTTTACTCTTGAAACTCGACTCGAAAAACTTACTGTCTCGACCTCCTACAACCTGTTTCAAAGGCACGAGACTGTACTGAGGCCCTATTGGGTGCAGGTATGGAGACAATCCACATCCGTTTCCCCACCAATGAATGGATACATGTATACACAGACGGCTCGAAGCTGGATGCCCGTGGTAACGTGGGAGCCGGTGTCCATTCAGAATATTTTTCACACTACTTTCCCCTTGGTCCCACAAAAACTGCATTTGATGGAGAAGTCGCGGCGATAAGAACGACCTTGCTGAACCTCATTGCCCAACCATCTCTATTTGAACGAGCAGCTATCTTCTGTGACTCACAAGCAGCAATCCTTGCGGTTGCTAACTTCTGCCAAGCCCCTGATTCTGCTATTATCCAACAGTGTCGATCTCTTTTTTGGAGCCTCCAGGAAAAAGGCAAAACAGTAGTCCTACAATGGATACCATCACATTGTGGCATTCCTGGAAATGAAGCCGCAGACAACTTGGCCAAAAGGGGATGTACCATTCTGCAGACCCCCTGTGAGGAAGTTTGCTACAGATCAGTCGCCTCAAAAATCAACCTAGCTCTAAAGAATCTGCATATTTCCAAGCTAGAAGAAATAACAAAAGACAAAATATGGAACTCGTCTATCCGCAACCTCCCGGACTATCCCAGATACAAAGCTGTTGCTGCTTTTCGCATAGCAACAATGCATGACTGCCTCAATGCACATCTCCACAAACTAAGAATTGTTAGCAGCCCTGCCTGTCCCCTCTGCAGCGGTGGTCAGGCGATGACTTCAGACCACCTCCGTCTATGCCCTGCGCTCAAGGAAGTGTCCATCTACTCCCGGTATTGGGAGGCAAGAGGGCTACTCTTCAGGCTCGCACCCTAACTTGTATATATGTTCAATCTTTCTTGTTCTCTGTGTCCACCCCTGGCGAAAGAATTGTGTTCATTCTCGCCAACTGCATTGGAAATAAAAAAAAACTCTTGAAACTTCTGTACGAACCATGATGGGGGTCTGAGGGTTCTCCCCCAGAAATTATTTGGAAATCTGACTCTAAAAAACAGGTTTTTAATTAGTTTCGGTACGCCTACTTAGAATTTTAGTTATAAATTTTTAAGCAAGATTTGCATTTTGATGAACTTAATGAAAAAAAATTAACAAAATGAGTTCTTTTTTTGGGTCATCCCCCAGAAAAGTTTTGGAAATTTGACCCTAAAAACAGGGTTTCAATATGGTTTTAATACAATTGGTCCGAATTTCAGGCATACATTCATTCTTAGGTAGGATTTTGATTTTGATGAACTTATCATAAAAAATGTTTTGAATAATAAAGTTCCAATTACTTAAAGGGGGTCTGGGGGAAAATTTTTAGAAATCCCCAGAAAATTTTTAGAAACTTGACCCTAAAACACACTGTTTTAACTTGTTTTGGTACACCAAATCGTAATTTCGGGCCCCCTATATTCGCCACTGTCCGCTTCTAAGGGCAAGAATTTTGGAAAATTTTAGTTTCCAAGTGCTAAAACGGGGGTTGGGTTATGCACAGATCTCTTGTTGTCGCAAGAAATCTCTTCAAGTGTTCTCTATGGTTCACGTCACTCATTATAACTTGAAAAATGTTATTTTTTATAAGCTGATATGTATCACGAATTCATGATACTTAAATCTTTAATTTTAAGTTGTAGATAATTCCAAGCTTTATCTTGGTCTCTTGAGTGTTTTATTAAATTGATGTTAAAAAGTTGTGGATGATTCAAAGTTTTTCTGACGAATATAATTCTGGCAGTTATAATGATATTTTTTCATATTGTTACCATAATAACAAAAGGAATGTCAAACAACTGTTCCAACAAGAGTTAGAATGATTATTCTTGTATCATCCTAGAATCATCATAAGAATATCTTCTGTTCATTCTTCTTACAATAATTTAACCCCTTAACAGTGACATTTATTTCAGAAAAATTGACCAAAAGTGGAATTTTTTTTTACTTTAATTTTGTTCTTTATATTATTATTAGTGTTAGAAAATAGTTTTTTATAACAAAAATCGAAATTTAAATGAAACTACAAGTGTATCAATTATTTTAACATACACATAAAAAAGTATTGGATTGCACACACATCTAATTCAATTAGGAAGAAGATTATCCAAACATAATGCCTCCCAATCTGTAAACGAAACGTTAAACGTTAATTTTTCTCCAACCCGAACTCAGTTCGAGCATCACATATTCTGCATGTAGTAGTTGCCCGAGCTCAGTTTGGGCGACACTGTTAAAGGGTTAATGATTCCTGTATAGAAACATGTATTCAGATTGCTGTTCAGACGAAAGAGGTGTTAATCAAATCTGGGATTAAATGTAGGAGATTGGCGTTTTGGATTGTTATAAGATTCTCCCTTCACCATTGAATTATTATTGATTGAAGTTCGTTTTGCAGAGAGATCGGGGCCCAGGAGGCTGTGAGGGAAAAGAGGGAAAAGGACGCTGACTCCGCAGAGAGGCGCATTGTGCTCATAGAGCAAGAGAACTCAAGCTACAAGTAAGTTCCATTTCAACTGAAACCACTTCTTCAGTAACGCTTGAACTGCATTGAAAAACTTTTCACTTAAAATCGCTTGATTATATTTGGAGTTGCATTAATTTTAAACCACCCTTGGGTCATTCCACGCCAAATCATCCAGACCCCCACCTTCCACAGATTTTTATGAAATTTTGTATGTTCAATGTATGCATAAAGATAAGAAGAAATACTAAGTTTTATCCAATTCTATCAAATAGTTACGGAGTTAATAATAATAATCTTTATTGAAAAATAATAGGAAGAAATGGATAAAATAAATACAAATAAAACAACATAAGTTTCGCCCGTTTAAAGTTAAAGCCCATCTTGATTTTGAGCGGGGGATTCGGGCTCGTGTTATTTTGCGTTTAACGCTACCAAATTTTTATTTATGAAGGTAAAAGCTTCAAATTTCAATAATTAACAGCCAATAATAATAATAATAATAATAATTTATTGACAATTGATACATGAACAAAATGAGAAAAAAGAAACCCATAACCTGGAGGAAAAGATCCTATACAGGTATAATACATACATGAAACAAAGTGCAACGAAAATTAAATACAATAAAATTATACTTGAAGTGAATATACAATAAATAATAACAGTGGCGTAGCCAGAAAAAAATTTCGGAGGGGGATATTGATATTTCGGGGGGGGATATGGAGTATTTTTAGTGGTTTTCTATGGTCAAAAAAGGAAAATTTCTGAGTTTCGGGGGGGGATATATCCCCAAATCCCCCCCTCTGGCTACGCCACTGAATAATAATAGTCTACAAAATAGAATGACAGAGTAAAATTGAAAATTTAAACACTTTATCATGGTTAAAAAGTCGTCTAAATACGATAAGAGTGTTTTTGATAGTGTCTTACAAAAACGCATGAAGCACAAATCTCAATGAATATTTTCTAATAAACTTTGCATTAATATCAAGAAGAGGAAATTTTCTTTCAAAAAGTGAAAAAAAATCAGTGGGCTTTGGGGGTTTAAAGGGTCTATTTGGATTGTTAAAAATTAGAAAGTGTTTCTGATTAAAAACCACCTTAACTTAAGTGCCAATTTTCAAAAAGAATTTTCAAAATCAAATTGAATCTTCTCTACAAACACAAAAGTATTAAAAAGCTTTATTCTATTTTTTTTTCAAATAGGCAGTTTGAGTATTTCAGCGTTTTATTATTTAGTAGTGAGTGGTTGATACTAGTATGTTTAAACTTTAAACTTTATTAAAAAACAAACTTCACAACAAATATACTAACATTTTTACTTTTAGCATTTGTTTTGTTTTTAGCTCAGTACAACAGTTTCTGTTTTTGGTTTTAAAGATTTGAAAATTTCAGGTATCAGGTGGCAAGTATGAAACAGGAAATGGAAGAAACGGAGAGAAACTTGAAAAGCCAAGTAAGTTTCTGGATTTAAGCAATCTGAAATAAAACTTTTTATGTACAGTTTAAATATATTTTCATATAAAGACTTCTGACATTAATATCGTCTGCACAAAGACGCGAATCTGCCATGTTAATTAATAGAAGTGCGGTGCACCCTCATCTTAGAAGTCACCTGCAAACCAACTTTCACATGCTCTCTGACCTCCGGTTGACAGCGAGGGAGACATTTCTTCCCACGGTCCCTCTTGTTGTGACAGTTCCCACTATAAATTCTTAACACCCCGTTTCCAAATTAAACCCGCCGATTGGCAAACCACAGTAATGACGTCAACCCCTTAACCAATAGAATTTGTAGTGGGGCGGAGGCAAGTCACTCGAGACCCCCGAAAGTCAGGGAGCAAACGAAAAACAGCCATTCCATTTACTGATTTCGTATATGTTAGATGTAGTTTGAGTAGTCTCTTGTAGTTATATGTGTGTGCTATTAAAAACCTTAAAAGACAACACAAATGCCTTCTGATATTGAAAGCGACAGTAAAAACTGTCCCCTCAGAAGATTCATGTTTTTGTCATTGTGCCGACGATATTACATAGTTTATTTGCAAAATTTAAACCAAACAAAGTTTAAATGTTTTCCACAGAATCAAATTCTCTTTCAAAGAAGTTAAAACTTTTAGAGTCGATTTCAACCTTTAAGATGAACAAGTTAAACAGTGTCGGATTTAAAAAAAAAGATATTTGAAAGGATCTTATTGTGTCTAAATAGGTTATGTTTAAACATTTAATTTAAAACAGATGTTTTGAACATGTTGAATTCTTTCACCCATAGAGTGCTACTCTGTTTAGTAATTTAAAAATACTTTATTTTCTTTCTTTATTAAAACTGTAATATTTTGATTGATTTAATATTCTTTAAATACTATTTATTACATATAAATGACTCCTTTTTTCTGCTTCACTTAATATTTTGTTTTAATCATTAATTGCTGTCAGAAAACTCATTAGTGTCCCATTGTTTTTAGATTCCAAGTTGAATAATGTATTTTATAAAGGCACAAATATTTTAATTTGATTAGTAATATTTTAATAAGCAGTATGCTCAGCTGCTAGTTCAGAAAGTTTATTTTTCTTTTGTTTTAATGTGTTGAAAATTAATAAAGATGCCAAAATGCTGACTATTTTATAAGTATATATTAATTAGATATTTTTAAATGCTAATTAAGTTAATTAGAGTGTTTTTACAATTTAATTACTGTTAAACCTCAAGATCTCAAAATTGTAGGAACTTGGAAAAAAAATTACACAATTTGCTATAACAAGATGTTATTATAAATACTAATTTCATTATGCAGGTAATAATTACCTGTATTATGAAAAAATCTGTAATACTTGCTTTGATATTTTTTCCTCTTGTGAAAAGTTTTCATAGTGTAAAAAATTAGATTCACACCTTTTGAGAACTGTTTTTTGATGTTTCAGATTGCTACTCAAGAGAAGAAAGCACATGAGAATTGGGTAAGTATACTATCAGTTTTTTTAATTGTCTATGCTAGACCTGCACTACTTCAACTGTGATGCTGGCCAAAAAGTTGGTTGAAATATTCTGTTCTTCTACATTGAGGTTAATTATAAGTAATTGAATGGGGGAGAAAAATAAGTTTTGATTCTAATAAATTGTGAATTAAGTTTGTGTTCTTTTCCAAATGCAGGTACTTTTTGCTCTTTTTTTAACGTATGTCTAGATGTAAAGTACAGGGTGTCCATAAAATAAGTAACCCGATTTAAGGGCCTCTAGAAGCCAAACCATTCATCGGAATTGAATGAAATTTTGGTGGAAGGCGTTTTGAGGGATGGGGAGGAGAATGGTATAGGATGGGGCAGTTAAACTTCATCAGTTACGGTTAAAGTAGAAAAAATTTTGAAAATTCCCAATGTAACCCCCCTTTTTTTATTCGCGCTATATGATCCCAGATGTGAAAAAACACAAATAGCGTTGAAACGATACCTCTAAGTTGAAAACTCGCTCCTAGAGAGACAAATGAAAACAGCTATAAAACTGTTATTTTTGTAGAAGCTAGACCAGTGAATGGTTAAGAAAATATTACTAGTGAATCAGTAAATAACAATAAAAACTAGCAAAATCAAAGTATGCTAGTAAGCTCACTATCTTGTTTCCATCAGATTGCTGCCAGGGCTGCAGAAAGAAGACTCGAAGATATGAAGCAGGAGATGAGTATATTGAAACAAAGGTGAGTTTTTTATTTTTCAATTGAAATGCATGGATGAAGTTTCTATTTCTTTCAGAAATAATGAAAAAGGGTTTTTTACAATTGAGTGGTATAGTTTGCTTTGGCACTTTGTGTAAAACAGCCGTTTTTAGCATATTTAAAACAATTTATTGTAGTGGATAAAATTTCATTATCTATCCGATTATCATCCTGTTATTTTGTACACTGAAAATTCATTAATACTTTAACGGTATATGTTATATGTTGTATATTTTAACTGTATATACTGTATGCTTTACTCAGTATGGGGACTCAGTACCTCCAAATCGGTCAAAATATCAAGTTAAGGATTTTGCTCTCAAATCCATGTTTATACTCATAAATTGATTCAGCAAATTTCATAGTTATACGCAAATTCTAAGCATAAAAAATTTCCAATGTTTATTAAGAAGAGTTACCACATATTTTTTTAATAAATATTTCTCAAAACTACCTTTTTAGCACTTAAAACCCTAAGGCTTTTTTTTCTACTGAACCAAATTTTATGAAACTTGGTATTTATATTCAATAGGGTAATTTTATCAAATGAATGTTCCAAAATTTAGTGATTTTTATCCAGAATTTTTTTATCATGCAAAATAGGGTTAAAATCATAGAATTTTCACGTTTTTAAATGTGAATCACCGAAAAGTTTTTTTCTCAAAAACTACTATGATTATCCAAAATCCCCCACATTAAAGTATACTACAGAACATATCTAATATAATAAAGTAAAGTGTGTGTATGTATGTATGTTTGTCTTTTATACAAATCCACAGTTTAATTCCGATCTGCACCAAACTTGGTATACATACGTAAAACAAACCCAGAAAAAACATAGGCTATGTTTCAAAGTTCTAGAACGACCCCTTGACCCTCTTTTAACCGAATTTATAGCCGAAAACGCTTATTTCTCCATTTCTCTACCAGAGCAGATCTGCTCGACTCACTATTGTTAACGAAATGAAAACCTTCAAAAATTAAATATTTTAACAGGAAAAACTCGATAATTGTCCATTTAAAAACTATATCAGATGTAAAAACACCAAATTCAATTCAAATAATTAATTTTGAAACGTTAGTTTCCCCTATTTTAAGATATTTTCCTTTAAAATTTAAATATTTATGGAAAAGTGTAAATTTTTTTTCATGGAAAACGACTTAAAAATAAAACATTGTTTCAAATGAAGCGGTTCACTAGACTTTTCAATTTACTAGATCTTTTATTATTGTTTCAAATTTGTTATTTTAGTTCACTAGACTCATTAATTTACTAGGAAACATTGCCGAGAACACCGTGAAAAGAAAAATTACCTGGAACATCGGGATAGGAAAAAATACCGGGATTACCGGAACATAAAAATAACCTCCAACATCGGGATAGAGAAATTATCGGGAACATCGGGATAGGAAAATTACCCGGGAAACCGGGAAAAAGGAAAATTACCGGGAACACTGGGAAAGTGGAAGAATTACCGGAAACACCGGGATAGAGAAAAATTACCGGGAACACCGGGATAGAAAAGATTTCCGCGAACCCCAGGATAGGAAAAATGACCGGGAACATCGGGATAGGTATAATTACCGGGAAAACCGGGATTTGAAAACTACTGGGAACACCGGGATAGGAAAGAGGTGCCTGGGATACCAGGTTGATATGTAATATATTGCTTCTTTACAAATTTATAAATGTATTTTAAGAAAACTTAAAAAAATAAACTTATACACTCCATCCGTGCAAGGCCGGGCATATCCGCTAGTTTAACATAAAAATGAAAAAAAGCTAGTAAGAAAAAATGAAGGAGTAGCGTTTCGAAATTTAGTGAAATTTTTGAATTTTTTTTTTAAATATTAAAAAAAATATTTTTTTTTAACTTTTTTTGTTTAATATTCCATTACATGATGGTAATAGATAATTTGGCACCAAAAACTAATAAAAAAAACTCAAAAATAAAAGATTAATTTTTCTTGGCACCGAGTCCCGTTGTTTGTAGTTAAATATTATCATGTATTTACTCTTTCTTGCATACTATAAAATGTTTGCCTAGCAGTTTAGAAATTTCTTTTAAAATTTAAACTATTGAATTAAAATATAGTACTTTATTATTGATGGGTAATGTTTTAATGCAGATAGTTAATCAGGTGTATTGCAGGGGGAAAAATGGAGCTAGAACTGGAGAGGGATATCAGGGTGGCCACCGATAGGGAAAATATGGAATTATCAGGGAATTTGAAACTTCTGGAAACATCGGGGAATTTTGAAGAAAATCAGGGAAATTTTAAGTATTTTCCTGACATCTTACAAAATTAATTACCAATCCGTTGGTTCAATACGTATAATTTTTTTTTATTTCTAAAGGGCAATGAATAAATAAATCCGAATTCCGATTGAACTATTTTTTAAGGGGACTATGTCTGGGTTTCAAAGTTAATCATGCATTTATTAATATTTCAAATTGAATTTTTAACAAAATTGTAATTTGTTTTTTTTGTATTTCTTCTGTGATAAAGATTATAGCGTTTAATAGTGTACATCAGGGAAAATTTTGTTAAAACCTGGAAAAGCTCAGTTGGTGGCCACCCTGGATATGTTTTTGCCAATGGTCTAGTGAGTTTCTGACCTTAGTGATCTGTTTTTCAGTGTTCTCTGGACCAGCTCAATTTCGAATGCTGGTTTTAAATGTTTTGCTTTGTTTTAAGTAACACAACCCTGTTTTAAACACCTGTTAACAACCTTTTTCTCTGGACAGGTTGACTCTCCTGGAGCAAGAAGCAATCACTGCACGTGAGGAAGTCCTCAGACCGGTTCCCAAGAGTGAGTTTTTTTGGTTTTGGCATGTTCCTGATATTATTACATAGCAAATATCTCTCGATTTTTTTGGGAGAATTTTACCGCTGTCTCCCAATATCACAGAGAAGTAATACATCCCATAAGGGGCCGTTCAAATATTACGCAAGCACTTTTTCTGTCATTTTTAACCCCCCCCCCTCGTCAGCAAAGATAAGCAAACCTCAACCCCCCCCACCATTATTACGTAAGAAACTGTCAGAACCCCCCCATCAAAATTTTGATATCCTTTTTAATTAGTACTGTTTTTTTCTCCTCGAAAATTAGGCGACTTATACAAAAGGGGCTGTCCTTTTTTTGGGTGTAACCCTAAGGGTTTAAAAATGTGTCGAAACACTACTTTTTGGGGATAAAATTTCAAAATGTTTGGGGGGTCCATCCCCAGAGAAAAGTGCTAACGTCTGATTTCTTAATTCAATTTTTTGTTAAATATTTTTTGGTTGAGTTTTGAAATTATAGATTTGAGAAACAAGATATTTTCAAAAATGCAGTATCTTACGTAAGCATTACTCATATCCCCCTCCCCCTTTTAAGGAAAAATTAGCAAAGTACAAACCCCCTCCCCCTTTAGATGCTTACGTAATATTTGAATGGCCCCTAATTCTTTTAAGATCTGGTTTTGTGGTTTATATCAATTCTTGCAGTTTTCAGACTTTTTGCTTTTTTTTGACAATATCATCCCTGCTTACATGCAATATTTTCCACTTAAAAATTAAACTGCAAAAATTTCAGTATTTCTGTGGTTAAGTTTTTCTTTTGTTATTTTGATTACATTCAATTTGAATTATCAGTTAGCATCATACATAACAATCAGAAGAATCGTGACAGTCAATGGGTGTTTATATCGTTTTATTCAAAGGCAAAGCTATTTTCCAATTACTAATAACATTGCTTCTTTCAATGATTGCACATTTTGTTTTGGTGTACCCTCGTAACTAGAAGTCTAAATATATTCTAATAGAATAGTGCAATAATAGAAAGACTAACAAATTTGGCTGGGATGCTGCAAAAAAAATTTTTGCAGGTAAAGACGAGCGTATTTTTGGATTCAGGGGAGGAGATTTCTCAATAAGTTAAAACTAAATATTTTGAATTTCAAAAAAATGCTGCGATTCTCCATCGAAAATATATTGCACTCCGGAAAAAATGTTTTTTTTAAACTTCAAACAATGATGTTTTGCAATTGATAAAATCTCTTTTTTCAGGACTGGGAGATGAGGAACCTCCCCTGCCGCCCATGTTCCCCCCTCCGCCCCCCATGATGCTGCCCCTGGACCGACCTCTGCCCCCTCACCTGCTGCCCCCCCTGGAGCCTCCTCCCTTCCGCCCCCCCTGGCACCTGGACGGCCCCCCAGACTTCCGCGGCCGGGACACGCCCCCCAGGGGGGAGCCCAGGCACTCCTCTCCCCTCATGAGGGACTCCACACCCCCGCCCCACGATTTCCACGAGGGCCCCCCAAGGCCCCCCTTCTTCCCTCCCATGCGCTTTCCCCCTCCGCCCATGTGGGGCTCACACAGGAAACCAGGTGAGTCTTTTTCTCTCACACAGATGAGATTTTTTCACATTTTTGAAAAGATTCAAGACTTTTTTCGAATTTTTCGACAAAAATTGCCAACTTTTAATGGAAAAACAATCAAGTATTAAACTAAGGGCCGTATTCAGAAACTTTAACACGAGATGGAAACGAGATATTTCTACTCCACAGCTGTCGTCCGCCATATTGTTCTGAGTTTCGAAGCGCATTCCGATTGCTTTTGCGCTTTTTGTGGCCCGTTTAATAGTTCCAAAAAATCTCTAAAACAGCTATTTATTACCAAAATAAGTCCTCAGGCATTAATATATTACGAAAGTAATGGACATCTAGTGCCTGTAAAAATTTGTATTATAAGTGTATCATTACTTGGGACGTTTTTCGACAGATGGCAGCATGATCACTCGAGATCTCGAAAGTCCTCGTTGCCAAGTGACCGAGGATTCTGCAACGTTCCCGTCTCGTTTCCTCGGCCCTAAGAATTCTCAACTAAAAATGACATCCTTTTCATTTTGCGTTAATGTTCTCGACTTTCATGGGTCTCTTTCCAGTTCCCGATTTTTGGCATTCATCAAAGATTCTAAAATTCTCACACAGCGAGAATCTGTGTAATGAACCTGTTAGCTACTCGGGATTGCATAGCTTATATACAAAAAAGGAAATTAACATAACTATTAGTCTTCTTGACCTAAAAATGATATAATTCCTTCAGTTTGATAGTGCTTCATTGCCTCTCTTAAAAAAGAACAGTCTCTCTGTTAAAGGCATGCTTTTCAACGGGAATGTGTGATCGGACCCGAATGTTTCTCTAACGCACCAGGCTTGGAGGAAGGCGATTCCTCTTTCTTCATTCGTTCTTCAGGACTTCTTGTTCCACTTGCTTCTACTTCTTGTTCCAATGGGTTGTAATAAGGCTTCATTCTCAACACATGGACTACACCTCGGGGTTTCCTTCTTTTAGATAAGGGGTCAAAATCTTGAAATTTGTAAGTAATGTCGGATAATTGCTTCAATACTTGGTAAGGGCCCAAGTACCTCTTCAAGAGCTTTTATGAAAGACCGACTTTACGAACGGGGTCAACCCTCTTGCCACCCTGGGCCTCATATGAGGCTCCTACTTATGAGCTCAATTTTTGTATGATGTAAACACGCAAATTTATTTTCTTTTCATCAGTGACTTCACTGATTCATGTAGATCACATATGAGACTTCTAAATGTTTCTGAATTTGTTCCTAAATAGCAGCAAGATGATTTATACCTCAATGTTTACATTTTAAGCTGTGATGCTTGTGAAGAGTAAATACTAGCTAGATACTAGCTTCTGTAGAACATTTTTTATAGGTTGGTAGATATTTTCTTATTTCGTAACCTTCTAATATTATGACCATGTCTTTTAATAAGTTCTAAACCAAGTATTTTCTGTTAAAGTGGAAAAAAAATATGGCCTCATATGAGGCTCATAAAAATAACTAGGAAGGAGTGCACACAAGAAAAAAAATTTTTTAGACAAATTATAGGGGCATTTTGTATGTATTGAGAAGAAGAAAAAAAGTTTTTCACTTTTGATGTTCTAGTGCCGAGAGGGTTAAGATCCATACGAGATCTCCAGGCAGATACCTAACCGGACATTGCTTGGCGTCGTATATTTGGCTGTCTTTTTGTTGAGCCTCTAAAGTCCGGATTCGAGCTAGCTGTCGGGATTCTTCAGCTCGATTAACTAGCTTGGTGAGACAGTTGGACTGAACCTCATCGATGCTATACGGGAACAAAGTATCCAAAGTAGTTTCAGCTTCACGGCCATACACTAAGTAAAAAGGGGTGAATCGGGTCGTGTCTTGCTTCGCCGTGTTGTATGCATAGGTAACAAATGGCGGAATCTCATCCCACGTTTTCTGCTCTATATCTACATACATAATCTGCCAAAGTTTTATTCAGGCATTCCGTCGAACCATTAGTTTGAGGATGATATGCTGTTGTCATGCAATGAATCACATTACAGAGTCCCCGGACTGTCTTAATTAATTAAAAAAATCTTCACTACACACCAGTGGCAGCTCGAAGCTAAAATGATATGGGGTGCTGGTACTTATATTCAAAATTCAATATATTCAAAATATATTAATATTCAAAACCTGCCACTTACCTATATTTAGCTGATTATTGCATCTTGCAAAGATGAAGTTGATTTCATATACATAGTATCTCCTAGCGAATGAAACCGAAATCTGCATTCCGAACTCAACTTGTTCGGTATAAAAAGAAATAAAAACCTGACTACGAAAAAGTAAACAAAATTTATTGACTAGCCGAAACAGGCAATAAGATTTTTTCTCTTCTGTTGAAAAGAAAAAAGAAGCTATAAATAAAAATCAAAACAGTGTTTAAGTGAGAAAAGCTTAAAAGTCAATGTGATTTATTAGGAGTAGAAATTGTATATTTTTCTTCTTCCATCAGTTCGGTTTTTACTCGCAAGAGAAAAAGCTATCGGTTTTTTTTGCACCAGGGTCAGGGCTGCTTAGACAGCAGCTCCTTTTCTCCTTCGAAGATTCGTTTGCTAAATTCTCGATACTTTGATATTATATTTCTTCTTCTATTTCTTTTATTATAATCCTTGATACTATATTTCCCAAATATAATAGCCAACCTGGTTTCTTCCTCCAATTGCTCTTCAGGCTGCCCAAGTTTAGGAAGACATTGCTGTTTTAGATTTGGCTCTTCTTGACATGTTTTCGCTCATCATCCAACTGCAGCAATAGTTCCTTGACACGCTTTTCAAGCTCGCGATTAGATTGCTTGCTTTTCACTACAGGAAAGAGCAAACCAAATGCATCACAAATTAATACATAAAAAGTTATATAGGTTGAGCGAAACTAGTTTTTCAACCACAAAATTATATTTCCCAAATATAATAGCAAACGTTTCTTATAGCACTTTTTTATTGCCGTGCGGGCATTTAATCTTAGCCCTACCCCATGAATATTTTTTTCGTGCCTTTTTAGGCTGCTTTTTCTATTGTACTGCCTATCACGCTGTGTACAGTGGAAGGGCCTATTGTCATCAGAGTGAGAACTGGCGCACTATACCCTGTCTTGGGTCATGCGCCATAAAAACCCAATCATCCATCCATCAGAGTGAGAAGATATTATTTTTTTAATTACGTCGAGGAATGGGTCGCATTGACCATTTCCATTCCTGCAGCCCAATAAAAACCAGCCTTTGAAGTGTAGTTCTGCCGTCCTAAGCTAGAACGTCCTAAGTCCATTTTTCAAGTTTTGAGATAATCGAGTTTTTATAACAATGCAGCCAGCAAATTTAATGAAATGGACATATTACAAAGTAAATTTTTATGGCTTCCTCATGCACATAGGACTTTCTAGACTAGCTTAAAAGAGGCGCGTGACCGAGATCTACAAGACCACGTCCTTATCTAAAAAAGTGAAAAAATGGACTTAGGACGTTCTAGCTTAGGACGGCAGAGTTGTCAAGAGGTAAAAATTCAAAAATTATATTGGCCAGAAAAGCGCAACTTGTCAGGTGCTTAAAATTCATTACGTCTCCAGAGGAACACAGAGGGCATCCAGGATTGTTTTTTACACCAATTCGGTGAAGGTGACCTTGGAGATAGTCATGCCCGCTGATGATACAAAAACTTGCGGAGAAAACCTGCTTAGGGAGATTCTTTGGAATAGGGTTTGAGAGCAGGATCTCCCAACCTTTGGCATTGATCTCCTGCGTTCTGCTTGTAAGCCTTTTTGTATGCCTCGCAATGGTGGAAAATGCATGATAGCAAGGAGAATTGTAAGGAGGCGGCAAATGTGTCTTATATGGTGTTTCTTATATTTCATTATGGTGGGTTCAGCCCCCCTGGGCCTGCTCTGAACAAGATTACTACCTCTACTTCAGGAGGTGAAATTTCAGCACAAATAATAATATCTAATTTTGGATATACTCACCCCAGCCACTTGAGGTCAGACTTGGGGCTGAGAGGTTTGGTTTTTGAGGATGACCTCCAGCCCACACTGGCATTTTGTCATTTCCAATAATACTATCAACCCCCTAAGATCATACATGTGATTCTTTCGCCAATTGGCTGAAATCTGCCAATTTGCTTGCAAAATTAAAGTCCGATAATTCGATTTGCAAAACTCGAATTCCACTTTCTGATTTTCCAATTATTTTTTTACTGAAAACTCTGTCCGTGAAGTTCGCCTAATAATAAATTTAAAGTAAAATCGAAAAGTTATCGAAGTAATATGAAAAGCAGTTAATATTTAAGCTAAAAAATATGACGCTAGCATCTAGAATCGTAGATCTCGGGAAGTAGAAGCCAATGGACCCCCTCTATTTAAAATGAAAAAAAATATAGGTGCCATCGAAATTTTTTTAAAATATTTTCAGCCAATTTATTGTCTGAGTAATCACATATATGTAAGATGGCCCTGAAACATTGAAACAACTTGGTGACAAGATTATTTGAATTATCCTACATTGTGCTAGATTTATAATTTACCTTATTTATTATTTTACTTGTTATTTAAATAAATAACAATATTTTTTATCGTGAATCTGTTTCTTGTGCCTTTTTAGGCTGCTCTTTCTATTGTTTTTCTGATCGCACTGTGTGTATTTTCAACAGAGTGGGAAGCTATGATATGTTCTTCCAATGTTTTTTATAATATTTTTTGTCACAGTGCGGGCATTTAATCGTGGCCTTCCTGTCCAGTCCTTGATTATAAATCAAGTCAAGGTTATAAATCTATCAGCATAAGTAGTGATCTTTTCAAATTCATCATCATAAGCTTTCTGCTCTTCATTTGAATCCTTTGAAAGAAGTGCTGTTACTTCACTGTCCGCGGCTTGTAAATTCTTATATTTATCTTTGTGTAGCTTTGGTTATTAGCCTGTTGGTGCAAAGACGGAACAGTAAAACATCGACGGGACAGTAAAACGGCATTCGACAAAGCTTTTTTGCCTTATTATTTTTGACTTTGGTGCATAATGTCCAAATGGGGATCACGTGCTATAAAACATCAAAAACCAACCAAATCAAAAAAAATTTATATATATAAAAAATATCTTATGAACTGATTTCAGAAATAATTTGTTAATTAGTCTTTTACTTAATTATTAACCTTTTAGGATCATTCAACTTAGTTATTTTTTTAAATTAAAATACTTATTTAACATTGACCAGTATTTACTATTAGTTTTTCTGATTCATTATTGTTTTTATTTAAGGCCTAACTCTAAAGAGTGAATAAATACATATGTCATTCTTGCGGTAATCATTTGTTTTTTTGTCATCCCAGCTCTTAGATAGAGATGTGAATGGGGTGTTTTGACTATCAGCCTTATTCACCACTAACCTAACCTAAGGTTAACCTAGAATCAAGCTTTTTCAAGGTGTCAACAACCCATCAGAGGGTTAATTCCAAGTTAATCTTGGGTTAAGTTAGTGGTGAATACGGCTGTAAGTCAGTCCAAACTCTGCTCAGAGAGGTTTCTCGAGTGGAAATATATCGAGAATCTCTAACTCTAACCCGCGAGTTAAACCAGAAGCGGGAGTAAAACCTGGCATACTAGAGTTGATAATTATAATATCAACTCTAGTATAAGTATTAACTCTTAATACTTATACTCGCGGACATTATGTGCGAGTATAAGTATTAAGTTTTAACTCTTGTTTTTCAGAGGACCCTTTGAATCACAGCAGCAACAGGTCTCACCACTCGTCATCAGACAGCTGGCACCAGTCCAACTCCAGAGCATAGTCATTCTTCTAGGTTTTTATATCATGTTGTTGAGCCAGTCATTCTATCATTTTGAGAGTGTCTGGTCGTTTTGTTACCCGGCGAATGCGATACATTTGTCGAATTTCATAGCACCTGCATGATTTTCCTTAGTTGATCTCTTAAGCTTTATCCTGCTAAGCTTAGAAAATACAGTGAACTAAATGCAATTGGGAAAATAATTGATTTTATGAGGAAACAAAAGATTACAAACCTAATTGGGAAAATGAATTATAATTAATCTCAACTAATCAAGCTATTAAATTATAAAAGTAATAAATATTATAAGTTCAGTCAAATACTGAAAGTGTCCAATAGCTAACTTCTTAACTGACTGTTCTTGATGCCAATTTCCAATGACAAAAAAATGTTCAAAATGAAACATATTAATATTACATCATGTTTTTCTCACAAAAAAATTATGTAAGATGTAGAATTCAAATTTTACTTGGTTCCTCTATTCTATCAATCATATTTAGTAAAACAATAATCATTGTTTTTATGTTGAACTAGAAAAAAGTCCACACACTTCTGGGACCAAAGCTGGCTGAGTAATATCAGTTTGAATCTCATGGTTTTGGAGCAAAAAGATCTTTCTTATTAACTTTGTTTGAGGGTCCGTCTCAAAAGAGAACTTTCAACGATAAAATTAGGACATCCATTTCTAATGGAGATTATTTTGTACCCTTGTAAATGTTGGGGTAATTTTAATCTATAGTAAATTTGTGTATGACCTCTACTTGTTAAAAAAAACTTTCAAGGTTTATGTCTCACTCACAATTCTTGTCGTAGGGGCATGAAACTTTTTTAATAATTACTATTTTTTACTGGATATGACAGACAAGATGAAGGAACTTGTAAAATTGGAAATTTTTCATTTTTATTCAAAAAATATTTTTTTTACCAAAATGCCATTGAACATATTTACTTCATTTTAAACGCTTTTGTTACTGAAAGTATGCATCAATAATAATTCGCGTTTTTGGGTTAGCTATTGGTTCACTTTGAACACCCTGTGTATTAAATAAAACTTGCTATACCAACACTGAATCAGTACTTAAATGAATGTGCCTGAAGTAATCCATATTTATCTTTTGATCAGCTGAAAAGTAAATGAAAAAATCGGATGATCTTTTTTTATCTTAAATCGATTTTGTGCTGGCATGATTACTCACTGTTGCGCAAACAAAATTGCCTTTGTGTTAAATATTACTCTTATTTTACTACTTTACTCTTCTACTTTTTGCACAGTTTGAAAATGTATATTTATTTTTTCTATGTTTAAATTTATTTTACTGTGGTTAATTTCTGTTTTATGAATTTTGCTTGTTTCTCGAAATCGGACCTAATTATATTCGTTCCTTGCTCAATTTTTAATAGTTATGAAATGTAATCCTAAATAGAGAGCTGTGTCGAATTATTTTTAATTTAATGCTGCAAGCTGCTATAAAAAATTGTTTTTAACGCAGTACTACAATATTTAAACCTTGCAAGTTTTCATTTTCTTAAATTTAATTATCATTTACAAGTGTGGTGCAGTGAAGGGGAATTTTTAGTCAGTAAGTTTGAAAAATTGTTGAAATTTGTATTTATTGTATGTAAATATTGTGTCTGGTTGGTGTGTGAGAGAGTTGTATATTTCAAATAAAATTTAGGAATAGTTTATTCACCTCATTGTGATATTACTGAATCAGATTTGGCTGGATTGGACCCAATGGTTTTTTTTCAAAAAAACCCATGTGAAAAAACCCACATTTTGGACCCATTTTTGGGTTTTTTCAAGAAAAATCAAGATTTTGGCAGTTCCTTCAAAATTTAATGTGTTTTTTTATCAAAGTTTAGGATATTTTTAAAATTTTGATGGGTTTTTTCAAGATTTAAGCTAGGTTTTAAAAATTAAATGGTGTTTTTTCAATTTCAGGGAGTTTTTTAAAAAGTTAAATAGGTTCTTTCATTATTCAGTGTGTTTTTTCAAAATTTAGGACGTTTTAAAGTTCAAACTAGATATAAAAATAAAGATTTTTTTAAAATTTCACTGTGGGTTTAAGTTGAACAGGTTTCTTTTAATATTGAATGAGTTTTTACAAAGTTGAGGATATTTTTAAAATTTTAGTGGGTTTTTTCAAAATTTAAACCAGGTTTCAGTAAATAAAGGGTGTTTTTACAATTTCAGGGTTTTTTTCAAAGTATAAAAACTTTGAAAAAACTAGAGATGGGAATGGCCGGAAAAAAACCGGAAACTTTGGGAAAAAACCGGTTTTTTTCCAGTTTTTTTCCGAAGGGTTTATTTCTTTCCGGAAAAATTGAAAATGTTAATTTTTAAAATACTTTATTTATAATATATTTTTTAACCGATTTTTATATATTTTATAACCAATATCAATTAAAAGATTATTTAGTTGATAATCTTATACAATAAAGTACTTAAGAATTAAGTTTTAACCATATAATAAGCATTTTTCCCCAAAAAAGTTGGATTCTACTCGGGAAAAATTGAAAATTTTTAAGTTTGTATGCATTTTAAAATTTTCTACATTCACATTCTAATGTTTTCTCATTTGATATTTTTTATACTCAATATTTCACATGAAAACACAAGATAAATTATTTTAACCTCCAAGGGTTATTTATTTTACTCTCTAAAAACAAAAATAATTATGCAATGCAAATTAATATCAATAATACCAATTAGGATTAGAAGAAATTTAAATTTGGTATTCTTATATATTAATTATAAAATACAGCACTGTAATTGTCTAACAATCATAAGCATATGAAATGACTTACTAATACTTCAAGTTTCTCTGCTTTATCTGAATAAACAACTTAGATCAGATTTCAAAGTTTGGGATTATTTGAGGCTTTTAACGGGGTTGCTTAAAAACATTTATGGTGTATGAGTTTTTATTGAACAATGAACACATTAATATCATGAAAATTAAATAAAAAAATAAGTTCCAAAAATATTTAAACAAAACAATGAACGATTTTTTAATTTGGAACAGCTTTCGTCTATCCAAGGGGTTATCGCCGTTGTCAACTTTCAAAAATCGTTGTACCCGTAGGAGAAAGCTGTTCCTTTAATTTTTTTATATAATGACTTCAACATTTTTTTAAATTGGCAGAATGTAATTAAAACTTCTCAACCTTTCTAAGAAAACATGATTGCAATGATTATGTGCAAAAGGTTAGGATTAATTATGTATATTGATGTTAGATATTATAGAAACATCTGTTATTTGTTATTGGATCATGTATACAAAATTAATTCATCAAAAGTACTTTATGTTTAATAGATAAATATTACATTAATGTTTTTATTACAATCACATGCTTTATATTTATATTGCATATATTATTTTATAGTTATAAAAACTAGTTTTTTTAGTTTCAAAATTACTCATAAAATGCTGCATATTTTTATTTTGGAATAATTATTTTTAATTAATTTTTAATGATTTAATAACTAATAATATATAATGACTAATGATTTTTTATACAATGAATGATTATTTAGCTTCTAAAAAAATGTGTATTCAAAAACCGCTCTTTTCTAAGCAAAAAGGTCAATTTTTCCGACTTTTCCAATTTTTCCGGAAAAAAACCGGTTTTTTTCCAGTTTTTTTCCGCCTTCCCAAAATTTCCGGATATTTTCCATCTCTAGAAAAAACCCACTTAACTATGGAAAAACTGACATTATTTTGACAGAACACATTTAACATAGAAAGAACTCACTAAAATTTAAAAAAACTCACTTATTTTATAGGAGAAGACCAGTCGATTAAAAAAACCCACACTTTTTCTGAAAACCCCCAGTTTTATATGGGTTTTTTCAGGGTTTTATTGAAAAAACCCAACCCACACCACTTGGTTTTTTTTTTTTAAAACCGGGTTTTTGCCAACCCTGTACGGAATACATCTATGACATTTTTGTATCAAATGTTTGTGTTTCGTTCAGAACTTTTAAATGCTTTATTGCATTTACCTCATTTGCACTCAATGGGAACTATTTTATTAATGGGATCAATCACAGGTGCCTCCTGACCAGAGATATTTTTAACGCCTCTGAGACTGTATTTCATGCATTGAAAATCGGAAATACGCTTTTAAAAACTAGCCAAGCGTATTTTCACGCTTTGTATATTTAACAAAGGCTTTCCTTAAAGAAATGCATGGCGCCTCACTGAAATCGAATAATAATAATTTTTCTACTGAAATTTGTTATATTAAATAAATATTTCATTTCAAATGTTTAGTGAAAAATAAATTGTTTTATTTATGTTTAATATTTTCTACTAATTTTTAACAGATGCTATATTTTAAAACCAAAATAGCATCCTCATTTTTTTCTATTCCATTTTGTCCATTAAAAAATTTGAAAACTTTTTGTATTCCACTCCTCACAAATGAATTTTACGCCTTCTAAAAAAAGTCCTAAGAATAGAATAACTCTGCTCCTGACAATTATGTTTTTAATCCTGAATTTTCCCTCAAATCCTGAAAGACATTTATCCAAGAGCAAAATGAAGGATCGGCGATTTTTTAGAGATAAAATTCCATCGAAATGTGAAATTCTAACCTCTTCATTTCGCTCATACTCACTAATTCATTTTGCTCGTAACGAAGAGTAGTGAAAAGTTAATAAGTATTCACATTACCTCCTGATTTTTTTTTGTAATTTACTGCGTTAGAGTATGATGAACCCTGAATGAGATAAAACTGTTTCTAAATCATTGCCGATTATGAATCTGGCTTAAAGTGTTAGAGATGCATTGTATTAATAGTCTGTTCATTTAGAATAGGAAACGTACCCATACTACGTGACCCATTCAGGGGAGGGAGGGGGGTCTTCAAAATACCACGCTCGGTCACAGGGGGGAGGGGGGCTTAGGGTTTCGTCACGTAGTCAATTTCTTCTAGTCAATACGACAAAATTAAGCCAAATTAATTATTGAAATTTGCCAAATTAAGACTAATTAAGCCAAATTAATTACTAAAATTAGACAAATTAAGCAAAATTAATTTTTTTAACCTAATAACGCTCATCACCCATCCTCAGTGACGGTATTCTATTACGGTATTTTAACTAGTCCTGTGTAGGAATTGCACAAGAAAATTTTTTCCATAATATTTACAATAGTAACTGCTTCTAAAATATTTGGTCTCGGCCACCTATTCTAAATAAATTTCTATAAGCGCCACAGGCTCTTTAGTTTCGAGTGATTCCAAGTGTTTTTAACGGCACACCTGTTCAGTTCCAGTGGATATACTACAGGAGGTATTCTTGGGACTTGGGATTGCTCTTAAAGGTAAATTTAAATGAATATTTTATTTAGGAATCTGTCACACTAAGCAAAGGATCTAAGAAACTAACTCACCGTAATTTATATACCAAGTTTATTCAATTTACTTCACTGTCATTCTCTGCACCTAATATCCTAAAATTATATATGCGGCCCTCGAGAGTATTGTGGTTTTCCAAAGTGGCCCTCAACATCATTTGGGTTGGCCACCCCTAGTTTAGTATTTACTATCACTGATGAGCAGAGCCGTGCCGTGGTAAAACGGCGCCCGGGGCGAAAGTACCTAATTGGCGCCCCCTCCATTTTTTACAATATCAGGATTTTTGAAAAACCCTTATAGATCCCCAATCTTCCTTTAAATAAACACAGTTGCCCATTTTACGATATTTAAAGGTTGGCTTGAATATTTAAAGTGGCTAATGAAACAAAAAAAAACATAATATGTTTTTCAACATTTAAAACTCATACAGTCGAACCCGCTTAATGTGATCGCATTTGTCCCATATTAAACTGATAACATTATCCGATTGATAACAATAAGCGATTTCACTTTAAAATGTAGCGAACCGCGTTATATAACCGTAATTAATGTTTTAAAAACAATTTTACGCTATTTGTACTTGGCAACTTAAAATTTTAGTATAAAATAAAAGAATAGTCCTATTGATAAAAATAAAATATTCGCTTACTTTGTATTTTCATTTAAGTGAGCACTGCACTTATGCGATTCCGCTAATAAATTTCTTTTCTTTCGACTTTCAAACAAGATATCACAGGAGGTATTTCTCAAAATTTTACATAGGAAATACCGCTGAAATTCATCTGAATTCCACTAATCAAGAAACCAAAAATCTCTTATCAGAAACACCTGCAAAGAGCAGATGGTGATATCCAACGACAAGCTTGAATTCTCCCCCCCCCCTGTTTTCTTTCAATGTAGCAATGCAGGAGGACGGAGAGCATCGAATGTTTTCTTTTTCTTACAACTGAAGGAAAGAGGGCAACTGTAAACTGAATTAAAAAAAGTTCTCCGTGGAAAAAACCCTTGAAAACGGTCTTTTTTAAGGGGATATGGACCAATTTGATAACATTAAGCGGCGTTTTAAAGGCGTGTTGATCATATTAAACGATATATTTTACATTAAATTAAATAGAAATGATCGGGACTTGCTGATTTCTATAACAATAACCGATTGATAACATTAACCGTGATCACATTAAGCGGGTTCGACTGTATTTCAAATATAAAATAAACGAAAATAAAGGGAGGATAAGCCATATCAACACTACTTTGTTCCACTGTATTTTCATTCTCAAAAGTATTTTACGGAGAAAATTAAATTTTAAAGTATTTTTAGATGCACCACGATATACATACATTCAACACAACTCAAACTAAATGTAATATAAAACTTAAAACTTTTTATAAGGTTTTAACATATACATTATAACATATTACGTTACGCACTACTCTTCAATAAAGTAGAGATACTGCTAATTATATCTTAAGAAAGTTTTTAAATCTACATTAAATTACAAAAAGCTAATTACCCCAAAGCAAAAAAATTCAATTCAAACAATGCAAGTTTTTATAAAATTCAATTAATATAGAAAAGTACGTTAAGCAAATTTGAACTTACCAGATGGAATATTTTATTTCTCCTCTAGTGGATAACTCCTTCGGCAGGCTTAGAATTTTAACTACGAGCGAGAAAACTAACTAAATGAAAACTTTCATACGTAGGGGGTGAGTCACCCCCTTCCATTTCCTACTTTACCATTGCTTGGTGCACCAACCAATAGCTGATGACCATGAGTGTTTTCTCAAGTTCACACAAATCCTTATCTTTGTTTGTTATCCCCTCAATGCAGGACCAATTTACAGTCCAGATGTTGACATATGGGAAGGATAACCACCTGAATCCCCAGTAGTAAATTACTCATTTTGACAGACCCCCTTCGAACTATCGAACAATTTCTTAGAATTTTCCGGCTGAACCGTCACAGCACATGAGCTTTGCTTTTCCTCTAGATTGGGATTCAATGTAAACAAACAAGAGAAATCCAATCCAACTTAAACAGCTTGTTGTTAAAAAGGGAAACGGGGAAATTCCCCCCCCCACAAAGGCAAAGGAGTGTGAGTAGATTATTCCGATTGATTGCTCCTACAGCATTAAGAATTTCGAGATTGAAATGAAAAATAAAGAAAATAGTAAATTATTCCTAGATTAATTTAAGAAGGGCCTAACAAAAATTAGATCATTAAAGTGCTATCTATCGCAGATAAAATAGAATAATGTAGTTTCATGAATGTTTCTATGCTATAAAAAAGTTCTATTAAAGTAAGACTTAAATTTTAAACACATGGTAATATGATCCAAAAAATGTGGCATAAAGTTAAATCATCCCATCTTTATAAAAACTCAAAAGTTGTGTCCATCGATTCATAATTTGTTGGAAAATATTCTAAAATTCTAAAAATTCATAAAAACTCTCAGAGTAGTTAAAGATTTTTCAGTTTTTACACGTAAAAATTTGTAACACTTGAAACTTATTCATTCTTGAGTCTTATCCATAAAACGTTAAGTTTTATGGATAAGACTTCTTAGATATTGCCTGAGAAGTCAAATGATCAGTATTGAAGATAAATTCATATTACAAAATAATAGACAAAGCCTTTGCACCTAGTTAAAAAAATCCAAACAATTAAGAAACATAATGGCAAAAATTAAATTAAGAAATTAAAAAAAAACTATAAACAGTATCCCTAATTGCAAATACATAGGTTTCAATTTTCAGATTGGGTTTCATTTTTTATTTATTTTCTAAAAATGACCCGAATTTTTAGTTTTTATATTTAGTCAAGTGTTTATTAGTATCTTATACGATAATAATGACCTTTATAATCTAGTATTTTACTAATGCAATTATATATTTAAGAGATATAAAATAATAAATGTGTGCGGTTTACTTTTAAAATTCTTTTAAACATCTTACGATTTGTATATTTTTATGTTACGGTTATGAATGCCTATAAATGTAACGATTATGTCATTATTCAATCTTTCTCATAACTAACATTAAATTTTCAACTATTTTAACTTAGCAAATATATCAGTAAGTTTTTATGTAATTAGTATGCGTTTTTTAATTTAAAGGAAATATATTTTCTAGATTCATTAGAAAATGTTAAATTATCATTACTAGATAGATGAGTTTCCATTTCTAAAATGACTGAATTTTTATATTTTTTTTTGAGGTCGGATACGGGGGACCTAGGCATACGTCAACATGGCAGTTGTCCTTGAAAATCTTTAGCAGAACCCCCCTGCCGCAGGTGACAGGTCATACATCACTCGCAACCTCCTCGGGTTGTTTGGATAGTGGACCAATTAGTGGCCACAGTCCTCTTCCGGTGGGGAGCGGGAGCTGCCGTTTTCTACTCGCTTTTGGATCTTTACGTGGAAGCCAAAACAAAATCAGGCAGGAATGTATTTTTGATGGTAACAACTAAAAAAAAGCAGTTCTCAAACATGAATTTGGCGCCCCCTTCCCCTTTAGTAAATTTGGCGCCCGGGGCGGCGGCCCCTTTCGCCCCCCCCTTAGCACGGCTCTGCTGATGAGAGAAATGCATACTTGCAGATTTAGTCGTAAAGTTTTTTTTGAAGCTTTTTAAATTCATATACAGGGTGTCCCACGAGAAGTGGCCCAACCCCTTTAACTTTTGAACCCCTACAGATATAGTCATGAAAGTGGGGTCTAGGTATAGTAAAGTGACCATGTTCTATCCGATGAGATAACTTTCAACGCCCTCTAGCGGAAACTTTAGGAGTTATAATTTTTATTTTAAAAACTATTTGAGGTATGTGAAAAAAGTCAATGACTAAGTTGTAAAGCACCATCGATTTAGTAGGAAAAGACACCTTAAGCAGAAAAATAACTTGAATAAAATCCCTAAAACGCTCGCTCAAACAGGTTGAATTTACGTAGATTTTACGTCTTAAAACGCTCCTCACGAGGCGTAAATGAGAAATTTTCAATTTAATGAACTAAGAATACTTTTAGTCATTTACTTAAATCATAAAAATAAAAATTTCTTATTTTCGCCTAGTGAGGAGCGTCTTAGGACGTAAAAACTACGTAAATTCAACCTGTTTGAGCGTGCGTTTTAGGGATTTTATTCAAGATATTTTTCTGCTTAAGGTGTCTTTTCCTACTAAACCGATGGTGCTCTACAACTTAGTCATTGACTTTTTTCACATATCTCAAATAGTTTTTAAAATAAAAATTATAACTCCTAAAGTTTCCTCTAGAGGGCGTTGAAAGTTATCTCATCGGATTGAGCATGGTCACTTTACTATACCTAGACCCCACTTTCATGACTATATCTGTAGGGGTTCAAAAGTTAAAGGGGTTGGGCCACTTCTCGTGGGACTTCTCGTAAGAAAGTGTTCTGCAACCTTACATCTAGGCTTGCTTTTACCTTCACAACTTTTTCCAGTGGTGACTAAAGGTGGAGACTATCCTGAGTGGATAGGTGCTGTTATTTCTAAATCTCTAAAAACTGTTCATTCCAATTTGCAGAATTTTGAGAGCAATATACATTTGAAAGCAGAAAAATACATCTAATTATTTATATGATTAAAGTTAGTAACTTAAAATAAGAAACGTTAAGATACTCCTTGATGCTGAAATTAAACTTGTAAATTTAAATAAGCAGTCCGGCAACCAAATCAACCCCCCTGGGCTGCTTTTCCCATCATAAATTTCTCATAATTCTTTGAGAGGTAGGTGACTAAAGCACAAGTGTCGTTACATAAAATTAAATTGGCTTGCTTGTTCAGTTTTATGTATCGGCACCTGCGGATTTAGTCACCTAGCTCTCAAAGAATTAGAACAAATCTTGAAGAGTAAACCTAATTTATTAACAAGCTTAATAGCACAGAGTACTAGAACAGAGAGTCCGTCGCCATAGGCGCTAATGGAAATCGAAAAATTGGATGGATGTGGGGCTATTTTGGCGCTGCGATCGCATCAACGTCACGAGAGGCGGGGGAGAACAGCCTGATTGGATTGGTCGAGAAAAACTTTTTCCTTCTCCTTCGAAAATAGAAGATTGAGTGACAGCCAATCACAAGTTTGATCTCTCTGTCAATCATTTAATTCCTCGTGGCGCCCACACATTCATCCAACTTTTGAATATATCGTTTTGGACCCTCTGTTAGGATTTTTCTTTGTTCTTAATAGAACGTCAAGTATTCATGTCTGAGAGTAATAACATCCTTAAACTTCCGGAGGAGCCAAATAAAACAATCTCCATACCGCTGGAAGACACTGAGGAACAGCATCTCTGCTGCATTTATGCAAGTACTCAATCTTGCCGAATTCGGGATATAATGGACCATATTCAGCCACGCCCATATTAATCACGTGATAGGGGAAAACAAACTCACTATCATCATATCTCACTACGAAATCTACTAGTGTAGTATCTGGGGTAACCAATTGCAAGCTCAGTAGGTCACGTGATGGAGAAAATGTGACGTCAATCGGATATGGTCCATTCGAATAATATTCGCCTTAAAATACCAACCAACCAACCAAGTTCGGATATGCAAATTTCAAATCTGAAACTCGTCAACCAAGTCAAAAATGACTTTTAGTTACCACTTTAAAAATTAAGAAAAATTCTACGAGTTAAAAGCCGTCACTGGGTTGGTTGGTGGGGTTTGGGATGGAAGACTAGCTATACTTCTTAGATTCTTTAGTGTCCGTCGAAGACAGAAAGGGTAGAATCTTTGGGATTTTTCTAAAAATAAAGGGAAAAGTCTTCAAAAATAGTCGTATTTTTGAAGAATTTGACTGACACGGTTACAGTTAAGATCGAAAACCAGAAAAATTAAGTCCCCCCTTCAAATGCGCAGGAACAAATTTATAAATGCCCAACTGCATTTATTTCCGAGTGCTAAACCCGGGGAGAGGCTCAGACTCGAACCGAGGGAGGTTCGACCTGAGGGCCTTAGAGATGGATGATGGTACGTGCACAAGCACACCATGCCATCGGTTCCTACAGCTAGTCAGGTCTTCTAATTAATATGAAGTTGACATTCACCATGTAAACTAATAAATGTATTACATTAATATACATGTAGTATATATACATATTAGTATACACATATGAAGTATGTATATAGTGTATACATATTATTAAGCATATATTAGTAAACTAATGAATGTATTATAGTATTAATATAAATTTAAGAATGGCAAAAAATGCACGTCAGCGGACGGGGTTCGATCCGAGAACCTTTCGGTTCGAAACATGACGCTCTAGCACACAAGACCATCCGTTCGCATGCTGGATAGAATTGAGAGAATTAGTGACTTTCAATTTTGACATATTAATCGATTATAAAAAAAGTCTAACAAATTCGTCATCGACATCGAAGATATATTTAACCTTAGAAAGTTTCGCGAAGAATAACCTACAATACCCTGTTCCTAAGCTGTCAGATTAAACAGAGTCTACTCTGATTGGTTGGTTGAAAATTCTCTTGAAAAATACGTTTTTTAAATAAAATAAAAACCGGGGATAGAACCCAGGAACTGTCGCATGTTCAGAAAGCGTGCTACCACTGCTCCAGGGGAGATTCAGAAATCTTAACATTTATTATAACATATTCCTAATTGGATTAACTTTTAACGCAGTGTTGCGATCTGCGAAAACTAACGGCTTGAGAAAATAAGCAAGTAGTCTACCTTTTTTTAAACCTTACAAATAACTGTGACCGTAATCACCAGCATGTATTAATAAAAACTTCATGATGGCACTTAAGTCCATCCCTAGGTTAGAACTAGCTCTGGAGCAACCTAGCCACTTATACACATCCTCTGTACAACATAAGACACAAATAACACACAGCTCTGGAATTCAATTCTTTATTTTAAATAGAAAAAAAATATGGGATCGAACCCAGAAACGGAGCGTGCAAACTACATACACGGCATCCCCTGAGTCATCGACTCACACAGCAACAGAATTACAGAAACAAATAATAGCTGTGGAATTTAAGTCAGCTCCGGCAGGCATTATCTTATGAGTCGCTTTCCTTTCCGAGTTGGCATCTGGAGTCATGTTTGGCGACTGAGTTGATATATTAACATGGCGTATTTTCCTAGAATACTTAATTAAAGATATACTCATTCATCTACTCGGGTAAGTAGTGAGGACCACAGAGTATAGAGCTTAACAGAGGATTCATCTCCATAGACGCTAATGGCAACTTTTTTTTGACAGGACTTTTCCCATAGACAAACTTCAGGCCAAACAAGACCGGCCTCCTTTAATACCACGTCATTCCTGCTATAATTCTTTCATTCACCCACAGAAGCTTTCACTCAAATCCAAATCGAAACTGGAGGGAAAAGAACAACACCGATGAAATTAAAATGCCGCTTGATATAAGTTCCATATATCCAATCAGGAATAACTTTCGCATTTCGCCTTCTCTGATTGGCTGCTAGTGAAATGAATTATAATCTGGGAGCAGGAATTAAATTAAGTACTTAAAGAGGAAATATGCCGTTTGTGTAAGCTCTAAACTCTGTCGTGAGGACTTGGTTGGTTCAGCTAATTGAAACTTCTAATTAGTAAGACCTTACTGACTCATCGCTTACCTTAGTAGACTGAACCACCGCCAGAGAGCACCACTGCATGTCCTAGCTTGTAAGCAGACGTTTCTGTTTCGGGACACCCCTATATCAATACCTACCGTTCTTCAACTGTGTCCATGTATTGTTTCTGAAATAAAATACATTTTTTTCTCCATACTTAGTCTTTATTCCAACAGACAAGTTTCAGACTTAGTAATTCCGGGGAAACGGTGGGGGGTAGAGGAATGGCGTCGGTGCCAAAGTTGGGTAATCACGCCAAGGAACAATTTAAGCCGCGGCGCGAAAAGATAGGACGGTAAGTTCCAGACTTAGTAATTCCGGGGAAACGGTGGGGGGTAGAGGAATGGCGTCGGTGCCAAAGTTGGGTAATCACGCCAAGGAACAATTTAAGCCGCGGCGCGAAAAGATCGGACGGTAAGTTCCAGACTTAGTAATTCCGGGGAAACGGTGGGGGGTAGAGGAATGGCGTCGGTGCCAAAGTTGGGTAATCACGCCAAGGAACAATTTAAGCCGCGGCGCGAAAAGATCGGACGGTAAGTTCCAGACTTAGTAATTCCGGGGAAACGGTGGGGGGTAGAGGAATGGCGTCGGGGCCAAAGTTGGGTAATCACGCCAAGGAACAATTTAAGCCGCGGCGCGAAAAGATCGGACGGTAAGTTCCAGACTTAGTAATTCCGGGGAAACGGTGGGGGGTAGAGGAATGGCGTCGGTGCCAAAGTTGGGTAATCACGCCAAGGAACAATTTAAGCCGCGGCGCGAAAAGATCGGACGGTAAGTTCCAGACTTAGTAATTCCGGGGAAACGGTGGGGGTAGAGGAATGGCGTCGGTGCCAAAGTTGGGTAATCACGCCAAGGAACAATTTAAGCCGCGGCGCGAAAAGATCGGACGGTAAGTTCCAGACTTAGTAATTCCGGGGAAACGGTGGGGGGTAGAGGAATGGCGTCGGTGCCAAAGTTGGGTAATCACGCCAAGGAACAATTTAAGCCGCGGCGCGAAAAGATCGGACGGTAAGTTCCAGACTTAGTAATTCCATGGAAACGGTGGGGGGTAGAGGAATGGCGTCGGTGCCAAAGTTGGGTAATCACGCCAAGGAACAATTTAAGCCGCGGCGCGAAAAGATCGGACGGTAAGTTCCAGACTTAGTAATTCCGGGGAAACGGTGGGGGGTAGAGGAATGGCGTCGGTGCCAAAGTTGGGTAATCACGCCAAGGAACAATTAAAGCCGCGGCGCGAAAAGATCGGACGGTAAGTTCCAGACTTAGTAATTCCGGGGAAACGGTGGGGGGTAGAGGAATGGCGTCGGTGCCAAAGTTGGGTAATCACGCCAAGGAACAATTTAAGCCGCGGCGCGAAAAGATCGGACGGTAAGTTCCAGACTTAGTAATTCCGGGGAAACGGTGGGGGGTAGAGGAATGGCGTCGGTGCCAAAGTTGGGTAATCACGCCAAGGAACAATTTAAGCCGCGGCGCGAAAAGATCGGACGGTAAGTTCCAGACTTAGTAATTCCGGGGAAACGGTGGGGGGTAGAGGAATGGCGTCGGTGCCAAAGTTGGGTAATCACGCCAAGGAACAATTTAAGCCGCGGCGCGAAAAGATCGGACGGTAAGTTCCAGACTTAGTAATTCCGGGGAAACGGTGGGGGGTAGAGGAATGGCGTCGGTGCCAAAGTTGGGTAATCACGCCAAGGAACAATTTAAGCCGCGGCGCGAAAAGATCGGACGGTAAGTTCCAGACTTAGTAATTCCGGGGAAACGGTGGGGGGTAGAGGAATGGCGTCGGTGCCAAAGTTGGGTAATCACGCCAAGGAACAATTTAAGCCGCGGCGCGAAAAGATCGGACGGTAAGTTCCAGACTTAGTAATTCCGGGAAACGGTGGGGGGTAGAGGAATGGCGTCGGTGCCAAAGTTGGGTAATCACGCCAAGGAACAATTTAAGCCGCGGCGCGAAAAGATCGGACGGTAAGTTCCAGACTTAGTAATTCCGGGGAAACGGTGGGGGGTAGAGGAATGGCGTCGGTGCCAAAGTTGGGTAATCACGCCAAGGAACAATTAAAGCCGCGGCGCGAAAAGATCGGACGGTAAGTTCCAGACTTAGTAATTCCGGGGAAACGGTGGGGGGTAGAGGAATGGCGTCGGTGCCAAAGTTGGGTAATCACGCCAAGGAACAATTTAAGCCGCGGCGCGAAAAGATCGGACGGTAAGTTCCAGACTTAGTAATTCCGGGGAAACGGTGGGGGGTAGAGGAATGGCGTCGGTGCCAAAGTTGGGTAATCACGCCAAGGAACAATTTAAGCCGCGGCGCGAAAAGATCGGACGGTAAGTTCCAGACTTAGTAATTCCGGGGAAACGGTGGGGGGTAGAGGAATGGCGTCGGTGCCAAAGTTGGGTAATCACGCCAAGGAACAATTTAAGCCGCGGCGCGAAAAGATCGGACGGTAAGTTCCAGACTTAGTAATTCCGGGGAAACGGTGGGGGGTAGAGGAATGGCGTCGGTGCCAAAGTTGGGTAATCACGCCAAGGAACAATTTAAGCCGCGGCGCGAAAAGATCGGACGGTAAGTTCCAGACTTAGTAATTCCGGGGAAACGGTGGGGGGTAGAGGAATGGCGTCGGTGCCAAAGTTGGGTAATCACGCCAAGGAACAATTTAAGCCGCGGCGCGAAAAGATCGGACGGTAAGTTCCAGACTTAGTAATTCCGGGGAAACGGTGGGGGGTAGAGGAATGGCGTCGGTGCCAAAGTTGGGTAATCACGCCAAGGAACAATTTAAGCCGCGGCGCGAAAAGATCGGACGGTAAGTTCCAGACTTAGTAATTCCGGGGAAACGGTGGGGGGTAGAGGAATGGCGTCGGTGCCAAAGTTGGGTAATCACGCCAAGGAACAATTTAAGCCGCGGCGCGAAAAGATCGGACGGTAAGTTCCAGACTTAGTAATTCCGGGGAAACGGTGGGGGGTAGAGGAATGGCGTCGGTGCCAAAGTTGGGTAATCACGCCAAGGAACAATTTAAGCCGCGGCGCGAAAAGATCGGACGGTAAGTTCCAGACTTAGTAATTCCGGGGAAACGGTGGGGGGTAGAGGAATGGCGTCGGTGCCAAAGTTGGGTAATCACGCCAAGGAACAATTTAAGCCGCGGCGCGAAAAGATCGGACGGTAAGTTCCAGACTTAGTAATTCCGGGGAAACGGTGGGGGGTAGAGGAATGGCGTCGGTGCCAAAGTTGGGTAATCACGCCAAGGAACAATTTAAGCCGCGGCGCGAAAAGATCGGACGGTAAGTTCCAGACTTAGTAATTCCGGGGAAACGGTGGGGGGTAGAGGAATGGCGTCGGTGCCAAAGTTGGGTAATCACGCCAAGGAACAATTTAAGCCGCGGCGCGAAAAGATCGGACGGTAAGTTCCAGACTTAGTAATTCCGGGGAAACGGTGGGGGGTAGAGGAATGGCGTCGGTGCCAAAGTTGGGTAATCACGCCAAGGAACAATTTAAGCCGCGGCGCGAAAAGATCGGACGGTAAGTTCCAGACTTAGTAATTCCGGGGAAACGGTGGGGGGTAGAGGAATGGCGTCGGTGCCAAAGTTGGGTAATCACGCCAAGGAACAATTTAAGCCGCGGCGCGAAAAGATCGGACGGTAAGTTCCAGACTTAGTAATTCCGGGGAAACGGTGGGGGGTAGAGGAATGGCGTCGGTGCCAAAGTTGGGTAATCACGCCAAGGAACAATTTAAGCCGCGGCGCGAAAAGATCGGACGGTAAGTTCCAGACTTAGTAATTCCGGGGAAACGGTGGGGGGTAGAGGAATGGCGTCGGTGCCAAAGTTGGGTAATCACGCCAAGGAACAATTTAAGCCGCGGCGCGAAAAGATCGGACGGTAAGTTCCAGACTTAGTAATTCCGGGGAAACGGTGGGGGGTAGAGGAATGGCGTCGGTGCCAAAGTTGGGTAATCACGCCAAGGAACAATTTAAGCCGCGGCGCGAAAAGATCGGACGGTAAGTTCCAGACTTAGTAATTCCGGGGAAACGGTGGGGGGTAGAGGAATGGCGTCGGTGCCAAAGTTGGGTAATCACGCCAAGGAACAATTTAAGCCGCGGCGCGAAAAGATCGGACGGTAAGTTCCAGACTTAGTAATTCCGGGGAAACGGTGGGGGGTAGAGGAATGGCGTCGGTGCCAAAGTTGGGTAATCACGCCAAGGAACAATTTAAGCCGCGGCGCGAAAAGATCGGACGGTAAGTTCCAGACTTAGTAATTCCGGGGAAACGGTGGGGGGTAGAGGAATGGCGTCGGTGCCAAAGTTGGGTAATCACGCCAAGGAACAATTTAAGCCGCGGCGCGAAAAGATCGGACGGTAAGTTCCAGACTTAGTAATTCCGGGGAAACGGTGGGGGGTAGAGGAATGGCGTCGGTGCCAAAGTTGGGTAATCACGCCAAGGAACAATTTAAGCCGCGGCGCGAAAAGATCGGACGGTAAGTTCCAGACTTAGTAATTCCGGGGAAACGGTGGGGGGTAGAGGAATGGCGTCGGTGCCAAAGTTGGGTAATCACGCCAAGGAACAATTTAAGCCGCGGCGCGAAAAGATCGGACGGTAAGTTCCAGACTTAGTAATTCCGGGGAAACGGTGGGGGGTAGAGGAATGGCGTCGGTGCCAAAGTTGGGTAATCACGCCAAGGAACAATTTAAGCCGCGGCGCGAAAAGATCGGACGGTAAGTTCCAGACTTAGTAATTCCGGGGAAACGGTGGGGGGTAGAGGAATGGCGTCGGTGCCAAAGTTGGGTAATCACGCCAAGGAACAATTTAAGCCGCGGCGCGAAAAGATCGGACGGTAAGTTCCAGACTTAGTAATTCCGGGGAAACGGTGGGGGGTAGAGGAATGGCGTCGGTGCCAAAGTTGGGTAATCACGCCAAGGAACAATTTAAGCCGCGGCGCGAAAAGATCGGACGGTAAGTTCCAGACTTAGTAATTCCGGGGAAACGGTGGGGGGTAGAGGAATGGCGTCGGTGCCAAAGTTGGGTAATCACGCCAAGGAACAATTTAAGCCGCGGCGCGAAAAGATCGGACGGTAAGTTCCAGACTTAGTAATTCCGGGGAAACGGTGGGGGGTAGAGGAATGGCGTCGGTGCCAAAGTTGGGTAATCACGCCAAGGAACAATTTAAGCCGCGGCGCGAAAAGATCGGACGGTAAGTTCCAGACTTAGTAATTCCGGGGAAACGGTGGGGGGTAGAGGAATGGCGTCGGTGCCAAAGTTGGGTAATCACGCCAAGGAACAATTTAAGCCGCGGCGCGAAAAGATCGGACGGTAAGTTCCAGACTTAGTAATTCCGGGGAAACGGTGGGGGGTAGAGGAATGGCGTCGGTGCCAAAGTTGGGTAATCACGCCAAGGAACAATTTAAGCCGCGGCGCGAAAAGATCGGACGGTAAGTTCCAGACTTAGTAATTCCGGGGAAACGGTGGGGGGTAGAGGAATGGCGTCGGTGCCAAAGTTGGGTAATCACGCCAAGGAACAATTTAAGCCGCGGCGCGAAAAGATCGGACGGTAAGTTCCAGACTTAGTAATTCCGGGGAAACGGTGGGGGGTAGAGGAATGGCGTCGGTGCCAAAGTTGGGTAATCACGCCAAGGAACAATTTAAGCCGCGGCGCGAAAAGATCGGACGGTAAGTTCCAGACTTAGTAATTCCGGGGAAACGGTGGGGGGTAGAGGAATGGCGTCGGTGCCAAAGTTGGGTAATCACGCCAAGGAACAATTTAAGCCGCGGCGCGAAAAGATCGGACGGTAAGTTCCAGACTTAGTAATTCCGGGGAAACGGTGGGGGGTAGAGGAATGGCGTCGGTGCCAAAGTTGGGTAATCACGCCAAGGAACAATTTAAGCCGCGGCGCGAAAAGATCGGACGGTAAGTTCCAGACTTAGTAATTCCGGGGAAACGGTGGGGGGTAGAGGAATGGCGTCGGTGCCAAAGTTGGGTAATCACGCCAAGGAACAATTTAAGCCGCGGCGCGAAAAGATCGGACGGTAAGTTCCAGACTTAGTAATTCCGGGGAAACGGTGGGGGGTAGAGGAATGGCGTCGGTGCCAAAGTTGGGTAATCACGCCAAGGAACAATTTAAGCCGCGGCGCGAAAAGATCGGACGGTAAGTTCCAGACTTAGTAATTCCGGGGAAACGGTGGGGGGTAGAGGAATGGCGTCGGTGCCAAAGTTGGGTAATCACGCCAAGGAACAATTTAAGCCGCGGCGCGAAAAGATCGGACGGTAAGTTCCAGACTTAGTAATTCCGGGGAAACGGTGGGGGGTAGAGGAATGGCGTCGGTGCCAAAGTTGGGTAATCACGCCAAGGAACAATTTAAGCCGCGGCGCGAAAAGATCGGACGGTAAGTTCCAGACTTAGTAATTCCGGGGAAACGGTGGGGGGTAGAGGAATGGCGTCGGTGCCAAAGTTGGGTAATCACGCCAAGGAACAATTTAAGCCGCGGCGCGAAAAGATCGGACGGTAAGTTCCAGACTTAGTAATTCCGGGGAAACGGTGGGGGGTAGAGGAATGGCGTCGGTGCCAAAGTTGGGTAATCACGCCAAGGAACAATTTAAGCCGCGGCGCGAAAAGATCGGACGGTAAGTTCCAGACTTAGTAATTCCGGGGAAACGGTGGGGGGTAGAGGAATGGCGTCGGTGCCAAAGTTGGGTAATCACGCCAAGGAACAATTTAAGCCGCGGCGCGAAAAGATCGGACGGTAAGTTCCAGACTTAGTAATTCCGGGGAAACGGTGGGGGGTAGAGGAATGGCGTCGGTGCCAAAGTTGGGTAATCACGCCAAGGAACAATTTAAGCCGCGGCGCGAAAAGATCGGACGGTAAGTTCCAGACTTAGTAATTCCGGGGAAACGGTGGGGGGTAGAGGAATGGCGTCGGTGCCAAAGTTGGGTAATCACGCCAAGGAACAATTTAAGCCGCGGCGCGAAAAGATCGGACGGTAAGTTCCAGACTTAGTAATTCCGGGGAAACGGTGGGGGGTAGAGGAATGGCGTCGGTGCCAAAGTTGGGTAATCACGCCAAGGAACAATTTAAGCCGCGGCGCGAAAAGATCGGACGGTAAGTTCCAGACTTAGTAATTCCGGGGAAACGGTGGGGGGTAGAGGAATGGCGTCGGTGCCAAAGTTGGGTAATCACGCCAAGGAACAATTTAAGCCGCGGCGCGAAAAGATCGGACGGTAAGTTCCAGACTTAGTAATTCCGGGGAAACGGTGGGGGGTAGAGGAATGGCGTCGGTGCCAAAGTTGGGTAATCACGCCAAGGAACAATTTAAGCCGCGGCGCGAAAAGATCGGACGGTAAGTTCCAGACTTAGTAATTCCGGGGAAACGGTGGGGGGTAGAGGAATGGCGTCGGTGCCAAAGTTGGGTAATCACGCCAAGGAACAATTTAAGCCGCGGCGCGAAAAGATCGGACGGTAAGTTCCAGACTTAGTAATTCCGGGGAAACGGTGGGGGGTAGAGGAATGGCGTCGGTGCCAAAGTTGGGTAATCACGCCAAGGAACAATTTAAGCCGCGGCGCGAAAAGATCGGACGGTAAGTTCCAGACTTAGTAATTCCGGGGAAACGGTGGGGGGTAGAGGAATGGCGTCGGTGCCAAAGTTGGGTAATCACGCCAAGGAACAATTTAAGCCGCGGCGCGAAAAGATCGGACGGTAAGTTCCAGACTTAGTAATTCCGGGGAAACGGTGGGGGGTAGAGGAATGGCGTCGGTGCCAAAGTTGGGTAATCACGCCAAGGAACAATTTAAGCCGCGGCGCGAAAAGATCGGACGGTAAGTTCCAGACTTAGTAATTCCGGGGAAACGGTGGGGGGTAGAGGAATGGCGTCGGTGCCAAAGTTGGGTAATCACGCCAAGGAACAATTTAAGCCGCGGCGCGAAAAGATCGGACGGTAAGTTCCAGACTTAGTAATTCCGGGGAAACGGTGGGGGGTAGAGGAATGGCGTCGGTGCCAAAGTTGGGTAATCACGCCAAGGAACAATTTAAGCCGCGGCGCGAAAAGATCGGACGGTAAGTTCCAGACTTAGTAATTCCGGGGAAACGGTGGGGGGTAGAGGAATGGCGTCGGTGCCAAAGTTGGGTAATCACGCCAAGGAACAATTTAAGCCGCGGCGCGAAAAGATCGGACGGTAAGTTCCAGACTTAGTAATTCCGGGGAAACGGTGGGGGGTAGAGGAATGGCGTCGGTGCCAAAGTTGGGTAATCACGCCAAGGAACAATTTAAGCCGCGGCGCGAAAAGATCGGACGGTAAGTTCCAGACTTAGTAATTCCGGGGAAACGGTGGGGGGTAGAGGAATGGCGTCGGTGCCAAAGTTGGGTAATCACGCCAAGGAACAATTTAAGCCGCGGCGCGAAAAGATCGGACGGTAAGTTCCAGACTTAGTAATTCCGGGGAAACGGTGGGGGGTAGAGGAATGGCGTCGGTGCCAAAGTTGGGTAATCACGCCAAGGAACAATTTAAGCCGCGGCGCGAAAAGATCGGACGGTAAGTTCCAGACTTAGTAATTCCGGGGAAACGGTGGGGGGTAGAGGAATGGCGTCGGTGCCAAAGTTGGGTAATCACGCCAAGGAACAATTTAAGCCGCGGCGCGAAAAGATCGGACGGTAAGTTCCAGACTTAGTAATTCCGGGGAAACGGTGGGGGGTAGAGGAATGGCGTCGGTGCCAAAGTTGGGTAATCACGCCAAGGAACAATTTAAGCCGCGGCGCGAAAAGATCGGACGGTAAGTTCCAGACTTAGTAATTCCGGGGAAACGGTGGGGGGTAGAGGAATGGCGTCGGTGCCAAAGTTGGGTAATCACGCCAAGGAACAATTTAAGCCGCGGCGCGAAAAGATCGGACGGTAAGTTCCAGACTTAGTAATTCCGGGGAAACGGTGGGGGGTAGAGGAATGGCGTCGGTGCCAAAGTTGGGTAATCACGCCAAGGAACAATTTAAGCCGCGGCGCGAAAAGATCGGACGGTAAGTTCCAGACTTAGTAATTCCGGGGAAACGGTGGGGGGTAGAGGAATGGCGTCGGTGCCAAAGTTGGGTAATCACGCCAAGGAACAATTTAAGCCGCGGCGCGAAAAGATCGGACGGTAAGTTCCAGACTTAGTAATTCCGGGGAAACGGTGGGGGGTAGAGGAATGGCGTCGGTGCCAAAGTTGGGTAATCACGCCAAGGAACAATTTAAGCCGCGGCGCGAAAAGATCGGACGGTAAGTTCCAGACTTAGTAATTCCGGGGAAACGGTGGGGGGTAGAGGAATGGCGTCGGTGCCAAAGTTGGGTAATCACGCCAAGGAACAATTTAAGCCGCGGCGCGAAAAGATCGGACGGTAAGTTCCAGACTTAGTAATTCCGGGGAAACGGTGGGGGGTAGAGGAATGGCGTCGGTGCCAAAGTTGGGTAATCACGCAAAGATCGGACGGTAAGTTCCAGACTTTGGAATTCCGGGGGAAAACGGTGGGGGGGGGGTAGAGGAATGGCGTCGGTGCCAAAGTTGGGTAATCACGCCAAGGAACAATTTAAGCCGCGGCGCGAAAAGATCGGACGGTAAGTTCCAGACTTAGGAATTCCGGGGAAACGGTGGGGGGTAGAGGAATGGCGTCGGTGCCAAAGTTGGGTAATCACGCCAAGGAACAATTTAAGCCGCGGCGCGAAAAGATCGGACGGTAAGTTCCAGACTTAGGAATTCCGGGGAAACGGTGGGGGGTAGAGGAATGGCGTCGGTGCCAGAGTTGGGTAATCACGCCAAGGAACAATTTAAGCCGCGGCGCGAAAAGATCGGACGGTAAGTTCCAGACTTAGGAATTCCGGGGGAAACGGTGGGGGGGTAGAGGAATGGCGTCGGTGCCAAAGTTGGGTAATCACGCCAAGGAACAATTTAAGCCGCGGCGCGAAAAGATCGGACGGTAAGTTCCAGACCTTAGGAATTCGGGGAAACGGTGGGGGGTAGAGGAATGGCGTCGGTGCCAAAGTTGGGTAATCACGCCAAGGAACAATTTAAGCCGCGGCGCGAAAAGATCGGACGGTAAGTTCCAGACTTAGGAATTCCGGGGGGAAACGTGGGGAGTTAGAGGAATGGCGTCGGTGCCAAAGTTGGGTAATCACGCCAAGGAAACAATTTAAGCCGCGGCGACGAAAAGATCGGACGGTAAGTTCCAGACTTAGGAATTCCGGGGAAACGGTGGGGGGGTAGAGGAATGGCGTCGGTGCCAAAGTTGGGTAATCACGCCAAGGAACAATTTAAGCCGCGGCGCGAAAAGATCGGACGGTAAGTTCCAGACTTAGGAATTCCGGGGAAACGGTGGGGGGTAGAGGAATGGCGTCGGTGCCAAAGTTGGGTAATCACGCCAAGGAACAATTTAAGCCGCGGCGCGAAAAGATCGGACGGTAAGTTCCAGACTTAGGAATTCCGGGGAAACGGTGGGGGGGTAGAGGAATGGCGTCGGTGCCAAAGTTGGGTAATCACGCCAAGGAACAATTTAAGCCGCGGCGCGAAAAGATCGGACGGTAAGTTCCAGACTTTGGAATTCCGGGGAAACGGTGGGGGGTAGAGGAATGGCGTCGGTGCCAAAGTTGGGTAATCACGCCAAGGAACAATTTAAGCCGCGGCGCGAAAAGATCGGACGGTAAGTTCCAGACTTAGGAATTCCGGGGAAACGGTGGGGGGGTAGAGGGAATGGCGTCGGTGCCAAAGTTGGGTAATCACGCCAAGGAACAATTTAAGCCGCGGCGACGAAAAGATCGGACGGTAAGTTCCAGACTTAGGAATTCCGAGGAAACGGTGGGGGGTAGAGGAATGGCGTCGGTGCCAAAGTTGGGTAATCACGCCAAGGAACAATTTAAGCCGCGGCGCGAAAAGATCGGACGGTAAGTTCCAGACTTAGGAATTCCGGGGGAAACGGTGGGGGGTAGAGGAATGGCGTCGGTGCCAAAGTTGGGTAATCACGCCAAGGAACAATTTAAGCCGCGGCGCGAAAAGATCGGACGGTAAGTTCCAGACTTTGGAATTCCGGGGAAACGGTGGGGGGGTAGAGGAATGGCGTCGGTGCCAAAGTTGGGTAATCACGCCAAGGAACAATTTAAGCCGCGGCGCGAAAAGATCGGACGGTAAGTTCCAGACTTAGGAATTCCGGGGGAAACGGTGGGGGGTAGAGGAATGGCGTCGGTGCCAAAGTTGGGTAATCACGCCAAGGAACAATTTAAGCCGCGGCGCGAAAAGATCGGACGGTAAGTTCCAGACTTAGGAATTCCGGGGAAACGGTGGGGGGTAGAGGAATGGCGTCGGTGCCAAAGTTGGGTAATCACGCCAAGGAACAATTTAAGCCGCGGCGCGAAAAGATCGGACGGTAAGTTCCAGACTTAGGAATTCCGGGGGAAACGGTGGGGGGTAGAGGAATGGCGTCGGTGCCAAAGTTGGGTAATCACGCCAAGGAACAATTTAAGCCGCGGCGCGAAAAGATCGGACGGTAAGTTCCAGACTTAGGAATTCCGGGGAAACGGTGGGGGGTAGAGGAATGGCGTCGGTGCCAAAGGTTGGGTAATCACGCCAAGGAACAATTTAAGCCGCGGCGCGAAAAGATCGGACGGTAAGTTCCAGACTTAGGAATTCCGGGGAACGGTGGGGGGTAGAGGAATGGCGTCGGTGCCAAAGTTGGGTAATCACGCCAAGGAACAATTTAAGCCGCGGCGCGAAAAGATCGGACGGTAAGTTCCAGACTTTGGAATTCCGGGGGAAACGGTGGGGGGTAGAGGAATGGCGTCGGTGCCAAAGTTGGGTAATCACGCCAAGGAACAATTTAAGCCGCGGCGCGAAAAGATCGGACGGTAAGTTCCAGACTTAGGAATTCCGGGGGAAACGGTGGGGGGTAGAGGAATGGCGTCGTTGCCAAAGTTGGGTAATCACGCCAAGGAACAATTTAAGCCGCGGCGCGAAAAGATCGGACGGTAAGTTCCAGACTTAGGAATTCCGGGGGAAACGGTGGGGGGTAGAGGAATGGCGTCGGTGCCAAAGTTGGGTAATCACGCCAAGGAACAATTTAAGCCGCGGCGCGAAAAGATCGGACGGTAAGTTCCAGACTTAGGAATTCCGGGGAAACGGTGGGGGGTAGAGGAATGGCGTCGGTGCCAAAGTTGGGTAATCACGCCAAGGAACAATTTAAGCCGCGGCGCGAAAAGATCGGACGGTAAGTTCCAGACTTAGGAATTCCGGGAAACGGTGGGGGGTAGAGGAATGGCGTCGGTGCCAAAGTTGGGTAATCACGCCAAGGAACAATTTAAGCCGCGGCGCGAAAAGATCGGACGGTAAGTTCCAGACTTAGGAATTCCGGGGAAACGGTGGGGGGTAGAGGAATGGCGTCGGTGCCAAAGTTGGGTAATCACGCCAAGGAACAATTAAGCCGCGGCGCGAAAAGATCGGACGGTAAGTTCCAGACTTAGGAATTCCGGGGAAACGGTGGGGGGTAGAGGAATGGCGTCGGTGCCAAAGTTGGGTAATCACGCCAAGGAACAATTTAAGCCGCGGCGCGAAAAGATCGGACGGTAAGTTCCAGACTTAGGAATTCCGGGGAAACGGGTGGGGGGTAGAGGAATGGCGTCGGTGCCAAAGTTGGGTAATCACGCCAAGGAACAATTTAAGCCGCGGCGCGAAAAGATCGGACGGTAAGTTCCAGACTTAGGAATTCCGGGGAAACGGTGGGGGGGTAGAGGAATGGCGTCGGTGCCAAAGTTGGGTAATCACGCCAAGGAACAATTTAAGCCGCGGCGCGAAAAGATCGGACGGTAAGTTCCAGACTTAGGAATTCCGGGGAAACGGTGGGGGGTAGAGGAATGGCGTCGGTGCCAAAGTTGGGTAATCACGCCAAGGAACAATTTAAGCCGCGGCGCGAAAAGATCGGACGGTAAGTTCCAGACTTAGGAATTCCGGGGAAACGGTGGGGGGTAGAGGAATGGCGTCGGTGCCAAAGTTGGGTAATCACGCCAAGGAACAATTTAAGCCGCGGCGCGAAAAGATCGGACGGTAAGTTCCAGACTTAGGAATTCCGGGGGAAACGGTGGGGGGTAGAGGGAATGGCGTCGGTGCCAAAGTTGGGTAATCACGCCAAGGAACAATTTAAGCCGCGGCGCGAAAAGATCGGACGGTAAGTTCCAGACTTTGGAATTCCGGGGAAACGGTGGGGGGTAGAGGAATGGCGTCGGTGCCAAAGTTGGGTAATCACGCCAAGGAACAATTTAAGCCGCGGCGCGAAAAGATCGGACGGTAAGTTCCAGACTTAGGAATTCCGGGGAAACGGTGGGGGGTAGAGGAATGGCGTCGGTGCCAAAGTTGGGTAATCACGCCAAGGAACAATTTAAGCCGCGGCGCGAAAAGATCGGACGGTAAGTTCCAGACTTAGGAATTCCGGGGAAACGGTGGGGGGGTAGAGGAATGGCGTCGGTGCCAAAGTTGGGTAATCACGCCAAGGAACAATTTAAGCCGCGGCGCGAAAAGATCGGACGGTAAGTTCCAGACTTAGGAATTCCGGGGAAACGGTGGGGGGTAGAGGAATGGCGTCGGTGCCAAAGTTGGGTAATCACGCCAAGGAACAATTTAAGCCGCGGCGCGAAAAGATCGGACGGTAAGTTCCAGACTTAGGAATTCCGGGGAAACGGTGGGGGGTAGAGGAATGGCGTCGGTGCCAAAGTTGGGTAATCACGCCAAGGAACAATTTAAGCCGCGGCGCGAAAAGATCGGACGGTAAGTTCCAGACTTAGGAATTCCGGGGAAACGGTGGGGGGTAGAGGAATGGCGTCGGTGCCAAAGTTGGGTAATCACGCCAAGGAACAATTTAAGCCGCGGCGCGAAAAGATCGGACGGTAAGTTCCAGACTTAGGAATTCCGGGGAAACGGTGGGGGGGTAGAGGAATGGCGTCGGTGCCAAAGTTGGGTAATCACGCCAAGGAACAATTTAAGCCGCGGCGCGAAAAGATCGGACGTAAGTTCCAGACTTAGGAATTCCGGGGAGAACGGTGGGGGGTAGAGGAATGGCGTCGGTGCCAAAGTTGGGTAATCACGCCAAGGAACAATTTAAGCCGCGGCGCGAAAAGATCGGACGGTAAGTTCCAGACTTAGGAATTCCGGGGAAACGGTGGGGGGTAGAGGAATGGCGTCGGTGCCAAAGTTGGGTAATCACGCCAAGGAACAATTTAAGCCGCGGCGCGAAAAGATCGGACGGTAAGTTCCAGACTTAGGAATTCCGGGGAAACGGTGGGGGGTAGAGGAATGGCGTCGGTGCCAAAGTTGGGTAATCACGCCAAGGAACAATTTAAGCCGCGGCGCGAAAAGATCGGACGGTAAGTTCCAGACTTAGGAATTCCGGGGAAACGGTGGGGGGTAGAGGAATGGCGTCGGTGCCAAAGTTGGGTAATCACGCCAAGGAACAATTTAAGCCGCGGCGCGAAAAGATCGGACGGTAAGTTCCAGACTTAGGAATTCCGGGGAAACGGTGGGGGGTAGAGGAATGGCGTCGGTGCCAAAGTTGGGTAATCACGCCAAGGAACAATTTAAGCCGCGGCGCGAAAAGATCGGACGGTAAGTTCCAGACTTAGGAATTCCGGGGAAACGGTGGGGGGTAGAGGAATGGCGTCGGTGCCAAAGTTGGGTAATCACGCCAAGGAACAATTTAAGCCGCGGCGCGAAAAGATCGGACGGTAAGTTCCAGACTTAGGAATTCCGGGGAAACGGTGGGGGGTAGAGGAATGGCGTCGGTGCCAAAGTTGGGTAATCACGCCAAGGAACAATTTAAGCCGCGGCGCGAAAAGATCGGACGGTAAGTTCCAGACTTAGGAATTCCGGGGAAACGGTGGGGGGTAGAGGAATGGCGTCGGTGCCAAAGTTGGGTAATCACGCCAAGGAACAATTTAAGCCGCGGCGCGAAAAGATCGGACGGTAAGTTCCAGACTTAGGAATTCCGGGGAAACGGTGGGGGGTAGAGGAATGGCGTCGGTGCCAAAGTTGGGTAATCACGCCAAGGAACAATTTAAGCCGCGGCGCGAAAAGATCGGACGGTAAGTTCCAGACTTAGGAATTCCGGGGAAACGGTGGGGGGTAGAGGAATGGCGTCGGTGCCAAAGTTGGGTAATCACGCCAAGGAACAATTTAAGCCGCGGCGCGAAAAGATCGGACGGTAAGTTCCAGACTTAGGAATTCCGGGGAAACGGTGGGGGGTAGAGGAATGGCGTCGGTGCCAAAGTTGGGTAATCACGCCAAGGAACAATTTAAGCCGCGGCGCGAAAAGATCGGACGGTAAGTTCCAGACTTAGGAATTCCGGGGAAACGGTGGGGGGTAGAGGAATGGCGTCGGTGCCAAAGTTGGGTAATCACGCCAAGGAACAATTTAAGCCGCGGCGCGAAAAGATCGGACGGTAAGTTCCAGACTTAGGAATTCCGGGGAAACGGTGGGGGGTAGAGGAATGGCGTCGGTGCCAAAGTTGGGTAATCACGCCAAGGAACAATTTAAGCCGCGGCGCGAAAAGATCGGACGGTAAGTTCCAGACTTAGGAATTCCGGGGAAACGGTGGGGGGTAGAGGAATGGCGTCGGTGCCAAAGTTGGGTAATCACGCCAAGGAACAATTTAAGCCGCGGCGCGAAAAGATCGGACGGTAAGTTCCAGACTTAGGAATTCCGGGGAAACGGTGGGGGGTAGAGGAATGGCGTCGGTGCCAAAGTTGGGTAATCACGCCAAGGAACAATTTAAGCCGCGGCGCGAAAAGATCGGACGGTAAGTTCCAGACTTAGGAATTCCGGGGAAACGGTGGGGGGTAGAGGAATGGCGTCGGTGCCAAAGTTGGGTAATCACGCCAAGGAACAATTTAAGCCGCGGCGCGAAAAGATCGGACGGTAAGTTCCAGACTTAGGAATTCCGGGGAAACGGTGGGGGGTAGAGGAATGGCGTCGGTGCCAAAGTTGGGTAATCACGCCAAGGAACAATTTAAGCCGCGGCGCGAAAAGATCGGACGGTAAGTTCCAGACTTAGGAATTCCGGGGAAACGGTGGGGGGTAGAGGAATGGCGTCGGTGCCAAAGTTGGGTAATCACGCCAAGGAACAATTTAAGCCGCGGCGCGAAAAGATCGGACGGTAAGTTCCAGACTTAGGAATTCCGGGGAAACGGTGGGGGGTAGAGGAATGGCGTCGGTGCCAAAGTTGGGTAATCACGCCAAGGAACAATTTAAGCCGCGGCGCGAAAAGATCGGACGGTAAGTTCCAGACTTAGGAATTCCGGGGAAACGGTGGGGGGTAGAGGAATGGCGTCGGTGCCAAAGTTGGGTAATCACGCCAAGGAACAATTTAAGCCGCGGCGCGAAAAGATCGGACGGTAAGTTCCAGACTTAGGAATTCCGGGGAAACGGTGGGGGGTAGAGGAATGGCGTCGGTGCCAAAGTTGGGTAATCACGCCAAGGAACAATTTAAGCCGCGGCGCGAAAAGATCGGACGGTAAGTTCCAGACTTAGGAATTCCGGGGAAACGGTGGGGGGTAGAGGAATGGCGTCGGTGCCAAAGTTGGGTAATCACGCCAAGGAACAATTTAAGCCGCGGCGCGAAAAGATCGGACGGTAAGTTCCAGACTTAGGAATTCCGGGGAAACGGTGGGGGGTAGAGGAATGGCGTCGGTGCCAAAGTTGGGTAATCACGCCAAGGAACAATTTAAGCCGCGGCGCGAAAAGATCGGACGGTAAGTTCCAGACTTAGGAATTCCGGGGAAACGGTGGGGGGTAGAGGAATGGCGTCGGTGCCAAAGTTGGGTAATCACGCCAAGGAACAATTTAAGCCGCGGCGCGAAAAGATCGGACGGTAAGTTCCAGACTTAGGAATTCCGGGGAAACGGTGGGGGGTAGAGGAATGGCGTCGGTGCCAAAGTTGGGTAATCACGCCAAGGAACAATTTAAGCCGCGGCGCGAAAAGATCGGACGGTAAGTTCCAGACTTAGGAATTCCGGGGAAACGGTGGGGGGTAGAGGAATGGCGTCGGTGCCAAAGTTGGGTAATCACGCCAAGGAACAATTTAAGCCGCGGCGCGAAAAGATCGGACGGTAAGTTCCAGACTTAGGAATTCCGGGGAAACGGTGGGGGGTAGAGGAATGGCGTCGGTGCCAAAGTTGGGTAATCACGCCAAGGAACAATTTAAGCCGCGGCGCGAAAAGATCGGACGGTAAGTTCCAGACTTAGGAATTCCGGGGAAACGGTGGGGGGTAGAGGAATGGCGTCGGTGCCAAAGTTGGGTAATCACGCCAAGGAACAATTTAAGCCGCGGCGCGAAAAGATCGGACGGTAAGTTCCAGACTTAGGAATTCCGGGGAAACGGTGGGGGGTAGAGGAATGGCGTCGGTGCCAAAGTTGGGTAATCACGCCAAGGAACAATTTAAGCCGCGGCGCGAAAAGATCGGACGGTAAGTTCCAGACTTAGGAATTCCGGGGAAACGGTGGGGGGTAGAGGAATGGCGTCGGTGCCAAAGTTGGGTAATCACGCCAAGGAACAATTTAAGCCGCGGCGCGAAAAGATCGGACGGTAAGTTCCAGACTTAGGAATTCCGGGGAAACGGTGGGGGGTAGAGGAATGGCGTCGGTGCCAAAGTTGGGTAATCACGCCAAGGAACAATTTAAGCCGCGGCGCGAAAAGATCGGACGGTAAGTTCCAGACTTAGGAATTCCGGGGAAACGGTGGGGGGTAGAGGAATGGCGTCGGTGCCAAAGTTGGGTAATCACGCCAAGGAACAATTTAAGCCGCGGCGCGAAAAGATCGGACGGTAAGTTCCAGACTTAGGAATTCCGGGGAAACGGTGGGGGGTAGAGGAATGGCGTCGGTGCCAAAGTTGGGTAATCACGCCAAGGAACAATTTAAGCCGCGGCGCGAAAAGATCGGACGGTAAGTTCCAGACTTAGGAATTCCGGGGAAACGGTGGGGGGTAGAGGAATGGCGTCGGTGCCAAAGTTGGGTAATCACGCCAAGGAACAATTTAAGCCGCGGCGCGAAAAGATCGGACGGTAAGTTCCAGACTTAGGAATTCCGGGGAAACGGTGGGGGGTAGAGGAATGGCGTCGGTGCCAAAGTTGGGTAATCACGCCAAGGAACAATTTAAGCCGCGGCGCGAAAAGATCGGACGGTAAGTTCCAGACTTAGGAATTCCGGGGAAACGGTGGGGGGTAGAGGAATGGCGTCGGTGCCAAAGTTGGGTAATCACGCCAAGGAACAATTTAAGCCGCGGCGCGAAAAGATCGGACGGTAAGTTCCAGACTTTGGAATTCCGGGGAAACGGTGGGGGGTAGAGGAATGGCGTCGGTGCCAAAGTTGGGTAATCACGCCAAGGAACAATTTAAGCCGCGGCGCGAAAAGATCGGACGGTAAGTTCCAGACTTAGGAATTCCGGGGAAACGGTGGGGGGTAGAGGAATGGCGTCGGTGCCAAAGTTGGGTAATCACGCCAAGGAACAATTTAAGCCGCGGCGCGAAAAGATCGGACGGTAAGTTCCAGACTTAGGAATTCCGGGGAAACGGTGGGGGGTAGAGGAATGGCGTCGGTGCCAAAGTTGGGTAATCACGCCAAGGAACAATTTAAGCCGCGGCGCGAAAAGATCGGACGGTAAGTTCCAGACTTAGGAATTCCGGGGAAACGGTGGGGGGTAGAGGAATGGCGTCGGTGCCAAAGTTGGGTAATCACGCCAAGGAACAATTTAAGCCGCGGCGCGAAAAGATCGGACGGTAAGTTCCAGACTTAGGAATTCCGGGGAAACGGTGGGGGGTAGAGGAATGGCGTCGGTGCCAAAGTTGGGTAATCACGCCAAGGAACAATTTAAGCCGCGGCGCGAAAAGATCGGACGGTAAGTTCCAGACTTAGGAATTCCGGGGAAACGGTGGGGGGTAGAGGAATGGCGTCGGTGCCAAAGTTGGGTAATCACGCCAAGGAACAATTTAAGCCGCGGCGCGAAAAGATCGGACGGTAAGTTCCAGACTTAGGAATTCCGGGGAAACGGTGGGGGGTAGAGGAATGGCGTCGGTGCCAAAGTTGGGTAATCACGCCAAGGAACAATTTAAGCCGCGGCGCGAAAAGATCGGACGGTAAGTTCCAGACTTAGGAATTCCGGGGAAACGGTGGGGGGTAGAGGAATGGCGTCGGTGCCAAAGTTGGGTAATCACGCCAAGGAACAATTTAAGCCGCGGCGCGAAAAGATCGGACGGTAAGTTCCAGACTTAGGAATTCCGGGGAAACGGTGGGGGGTAGAGGAATGGCGTCGGTGCCAAAGTTGGGTAATCACGCCAAGGAACAATTTAAGCCGCGGCGCGAAAAGATCGGACGGTAAGTTCCAGACTTAGGAATTCCGGGGAAACGGTGGGGGGTAGAGGAATGGCGTCGGTGCCAAAGTTGGGTAATCACGCCAAGGAACAATTTAAGCCGCGGCGCGAAAAGATCGGACGGTAAGTTCCAGACTTAGGAATTCCGGGGAAACGGTGGGGGGTAGAGGAATGGCGTCGGTGCCAAAGTTGGGTAATCACGCCAAGGAACAATTTAAGCCGCGGCGCGAAAAGATCGGACGGTAAGTTCCAGACTTAGGAATTCCGGGGAAACGGTGGGGGGTAGAGGAATGGCGTCGGTGCCAAAGTTGGGTAATCACGCCAAGGAACAATTTAAGCCGCGGCGCGAAAAGATCGGACGGTAAGTTCCAGACTTAGGAATTCCGGGGAAACGGTGGGGGGTAGAGGAATGGCGTCGGTGCCAAAGTTGGGTAATCACGCCAAGGAACAATTTAAGCCGCGGCGCGAAAAGATCGGACGGTAAGTTCCAGACTTAGGAATTCCGGGGAAACGGTGGGGGGTAGAGGAATGGCGTCGGTGCCAAAGTTGGGTAATCACGCCAAGGAACAATTTAAGCCGCGGCGCGAAAAGATCGGACGGTAAGTTCCAGACTTAGGAATTCCGGGGAAACGGTGGGGGGTAGAGGAATGGCGTCGGTGCCAAAGTTGGGTAATCACGCCAAGGAACAATTTAAGCCGCGGCGCGAAAAGATCGGACGGTAAGTTCCAGACTTAGGAATTCCGGGGAAACGGTGGGGGGTAGAGGAATGGCGTCGGTGCCAAAGTTGGGTAATCACGCCAAGGAACAATTTAAGCCGCGGCGCGAAAAGATCGGACGGTAAGTTCCAGACTTAGGAATTCCGGGGAAACGGTGGGGGGTAGAGGAATGGCGTCGGTGCCAAAGTTGGGTAATCACGCCAAGGAACAATTTAAGCCGCGGCGCGAAAAGATCGGACGGTAAGTTCCAGACTTAGGAATTCCGGGGAAACGGTGGGGGGTAGAGGAATGGCGTCGGTGCCAAAGTTGGGTAATCACGCCAAGGAACAATTTAAGCCGCGGCGCGAAAAGATCGGACGGTAAGTTCCAGACTTAGGAATTCCGGGGAAACGGTGGGGGGTAGAGGAATGGCGTCGGTGCCAAAGTTGGGTAATCACGCCAAGGAACAATTTAAGCCGCGGCGCGAAAAGATCGGACGGTAAGTTCCAGACTTAGGAATTCCGGGGAAACGGTGGGGGGTAGAGGAATGGCGTCGGTGCCAAAGTTGGGTAATCACGCCAAGGAACAATTTAAGCCGCGGCGCGAAAAGATCGGACGGTAAGTTCCAGACTTAGGAATTCCGGGGAAACGGTGGGGGGTAGAGGAATGGCGTCGGTGCCAAAGTTGGGTAATCACGCCAAGGAACAATTTAAGCCGCGGCGCGAAAAGATCGGACGGTAAGTTCCAGACTTAGGAATTCCGGGGAAACGGTGGGGGGTAGAGGAATGGCGTCGGTGCCAAAGTTGGGTAATCACGCCAAGGAACAATTTAAGCCGCGGCGCGAAAAGATCGGACGGTAAGTTCCAGACTTAGGAATTCCGGGGAAACGGTGGGGGGTAGAGGAATGGCGTCGGTGCCAAAGTTGGGTAATCACGCCAAGGAACAATTTAAGCCGCGGCGCGAAAAGATCGGACGGTAAGTTCCAGACTTAGGAATTCCGGGGAAACGGTGGGGGGTAGAGGAATGGCGTCGGTGCCAAAGTTGGGTAATCACGCCAAGGAACAATTTAAGCCGCGGCGCGAAAAGATCGGACGGTAAGTTCCAGACTTAGGAATTCCGGGGAAACGGTGGGGGGTAGAGGAATGGCGTCGGTGCCAAAGTTGGGTAATCACGCCAAGGAACAATTTAAGCCGCGGCGCGAAAAGATCGGACGGTAAGTTCCAGACTTAGGAATTCCGGGGAAACGGTGGGGGGTAGAGGAATGGCGTCGGTGCCAAAGTTGGGTAATCACGCCAAGGAACAATTTAAGCCGCGGCGCGAAAAGATCGGACGGTAAGTTCCAGACTTAGGAATTCCGGGGAAACGGTGGGGGGTAGAGGAATGGCGTCGGTGCCAAAGTTGGGTAATCACGCCAAGGAACAATTTAAGCCGCGGCGCGAAAAGATCGGACGGTAAGTTCCAGACTTAGGAATTCCGGGGAAACGGTGGGGGGTAGAGGAATGGCGTCGGTGCCAAAGTTGGGTAATCACGCCAAGGAACAATTTAAGCCGCGGCGCGAAAAGATCGGACGGTAAGTTCCAGACTTAGGAATTCCGGGGAAACGGTGGGGGGTAGAGGAATGGCGTCGGTGCCAAAGTTGGGTAATCACGCCAAGGAACAATTTAAGCCGCGGCGCGAAAAGATCGGACGGTAAGTTCCAGACTTAGGAATTCCGGGGAAACGGTGGGGGGTAGAGGAATGGCGTCGGTGCCAAAGTTGGGTAATCACGCCAAGGAACAATTTAAGCCGCGGCGCGAAAAGATCGGACGGTAAGTTCCAGACTTAGGAATTCCGGGGAAACGGTGGGGGGTAGAGGAATGGCGTCGGTGCCAAAGTTGGGTAATCACGCCAAGGAACAATTTAAGCCGCGGCGCGAAAAGATCGGACGGTAAGTTCCAGACTTAGGAATTCCGGGGAAACGGTGGGGGGTAGAGGAATGGCGTCGGTGCCAAAGTTGGGTAATCACGCCAAGGAACAATTTAAGCCGCGGCGCGAAAAGATCGGACGGTAAGTTCCAGACTTAGGAATTCCGGGGAAACGGTGGGGGGTAGAGGAATGGCGTCGGTGCCAAAGTTGGGTAATCACGCCAAGGAACAATTTAAGCCGCGGCGCGAAAAGATCGGACGGTAAGTTCCAGACTTAGGAATTCCGGGGAAACGGTGGGGGGTAGAGGAATGGCGTCGGTGCCAAAGTTGGGTAATCACGCCAAGGAACAATTTAAGCCGCGGCGCGAAAAGATCGGACGGTAAGTTCCAGACTTAGGAATTCCGGGGAAACGGTGGGGGGTAGAGGAATGGCGTCGGTGCCAAAGTTGGGTAATCACGCCAAGGAACAATTTAAGCCGCGGCGCGAAAAGATCGGACGGTAAGTTCCAGACTTAGGAATTCCGGGGAAACGGTGGGGGGTAGAGGAATGGCGTCGGTGCCAAAGTTGGGTAATCACGCCAAGGAACAATTTAAGCCGCGGCGCGAAAAGATCGGACGGTAAGTTCCAGACTTAGGAATTCCGGGGAAACGGTGGGGGGTAGAGGAATGGCGTCGGTGCCAAAGTTGGGTAATCACGCCAAGGAACAATTTAAGCCGCGGCGCGAAAAGATCGGACGGTAAGTTCCAGACTTAGGAATTCCGGGGAAACGGTGGGGGGTAGAGGAATGGCGTCGGTGCCAAAGTTGGGTAATCACGCCAAGGAACAATTTAAGCCGCGGCGCGAAAAGATCGGACGGTAAGTTCCAGACTTAGGAATTCCGGGGAAACGGTGGGGGGTAGAGGAATGGCGTCGGTGCCAAAGTTGGGTAATCACGCCAAGGAACAATTTAAGCCGCGGCGCGAAAAGATCGGACGGTAAGTTCCAGACTTAGGAATTCCGGGGAAACGGTGGGGGGTAGAGGAATGGCGTCGGTGCCAAAGTTGGGTAATCACGCCAAGGAACAATTTAAGCCGCGGCGCGAAAAGATCGGACGGTAAGTTCCAGACTTAGGAATTCCGGGGAAACGGTGGGGGGTAGAGGAATGGCGTCGGTGCCAAAGTTGGGTAATCACGCCAAGGAACAATTTAAGCCGCGGCGCGAAAAGATCGGACGGTAAGTTCCAGACTTAGGAATTCCGGGGAAACGGTGGGGGGTAGAGGAATGGCGTCGGTGCCAAAGTTGGGTAATCACGCCAAGGAACAATTTAAGCCGCGGCGCGAAAAGATCGGACGGTAAGTTCCAGACTTAGGAATTCCGGGGAAACGGTGGGGGGTAGAGGAATGGCGTCGGTGCCAAAGTTGGGTAATCACGCCAAGGAACAATTTAAGCCGCGGCGCGAAAAGATCGGACGGTAAGTTCCAGACTTAGGAATTCCGGGGAAACGGTGGGGGGTAGAGGAATGGCGTCGGTGCCAAAGTTGGGTAATCACGCCAAGGAACAATTTAAGCCGCGGCGCGAAAAGATCGGACGGTAAGTTCCAGACTTAGGAATTCCGGGGAAACGGTGGGGGGTAGAGGAATGGCGTCGGTGCCAAAGTTGGGTAATCACGCCAAGGAACAATTTAAGCCGCGGCGCGAAAAGATCGGACGGTAAGTTCCAGACTTAGGAATTCCGGGGAAACGGTGGGGGGTAGAGGAATGGCGTCGGTGCCAAAGTTGGGTAATCACGCCAAGGAACAATTTAAGCCGCGGCGCGAAAAGATCGGACGGTAAGTTCCAGACTTAGGAATTCCGGGGAAACGGTGGGGGGTAGAGGAATGGCGTCGGTGCCAAAGTTGGGTAATCACGCCAAGGAACAATTTAAGCCGCGGCGCGAAAAGATCGGACGGTAAGTTCCAGACTTAGGAATTCCGGGGAAACGGTGGGGGGTAGAGGAATGGCGTCGGTGCCAAAGTTGGGTAATCACGCCAAGGAACAATTTAAGCCGCGGCGCGAAAAGATCGGACGGTAAGTTCCAGACTTAGGAATTCCGGGGAAACGGTGGGGGGTAGAGGAATGGCGTCGGTGCCAAAGTTGGGTAATCACGCCAAGGAACAATTTAAGCCGCGGCGCGAAAAGATCGGACGGTAAGTTCCAGACTTAGGAATTCCGGGGAAACGGTGGGGGGTAGAGGAATGGCGTCGGTGCCAAAGTTGGGTAATCACGCCAAGGAACAATTTAAGCCGCGGCGCGAAAAGATCGGACGGTAAGTTCCAGACTTAGGAATTCCGGGGAAACGGTGGGGGGTAGAGGAATGGCGTCGGTGCCAAAGTTGGGTAATCACGCCAAGGAACAATTTAAGCCGCGGCGCGAAAAGATCGGACGGTAAGTTCCAGACTTAGGAATTCCGGGGAAACGGTGGGGGGTAGAGGAATGGCGTCGGTGCCAAAGTTGGGTAATCACGCCAAGGAACAATTTAAGCCGCGGCGCGAAAAGATCGGACGGTAAGTTCCAGACTTAGGAATTCCGGGGAAACGGTGGGGGGTAGAGGAATGGCGTCGGTGCCAAAGTTGGGTAATCACGCCAAGGAACAATTTAAGCCGCGGCGCGAAAAGATCGGACGGTAAGTTCCAGACTTAGGAATTCCGGGGAAACGGTGGGGGGTAGAGGAATGGCGTCGGTGCCAAAGTTGGGTAATCACGCCAAGGAACAATTTAAGCCGCGGCGCGAAAAGATCGGACGGTAAGTTCCAGACTTAGGAATTCCGGGGAAACGGTGGGGGGTAGAGGAATGGCGTCGGTGCCAAAGTTGGGTAATCACGCCAAGGAACAATTTAAGCCGCGGCGCGAAAAGATCGGACGGTAAGTTCCAGACTTAGGAATTCCGGGGAAACGGTGGGGGGTAGAGGAATGGCGTCGGTGCCAAAGTTGGGTAATCACGCCAAGGAACAATTTAAGCCGCGGCGCGAAAAGATCGGACGGTAAGTTCCAGACTTAGGAATTCCGGGGAAACGGTGGGGGGTAGAGGAATGGCGTCGGTGCCAAAGTTGGGTAATCACGCCAAGGAACAATTTAAGCCGCGGCGCGAAAAGATCGGACGGTAAGTTCCAGACTTAGGAATTCCGGGGAAACGGTGGGGGGTAGAGGAATGGCGTCGGTGCCAAAGTTGGGTAATCACGCCAAGGAACAATTTAAGCCGCGGCGCGAAAAGATCGGACGGTAAGTTCCAGACTTAGGAATTCCGGGGAAACGGTGGGGGGTAGAGGAATGGCGTCGGTGCCAAAGTTGGGTAATCACGCCAAGGAACAATTTAAGCCGCGGCGCGAAAAGATCGGACGGTAAGTTCCAGACTTAGGAATTCCGGGGAAACGGTGGGGGGTAGAGGAATGGCGTCGGTGCCAAAGTTGGGTAATCACGCCAAGGAACAATTTAAGCCGCGGCGCGAAAAGATCGGACGGTAAGTTCCAGACTTAGGAATTCCGGGGAAACGGTGGGGGGTAGAGGAATGGCGTCGGTGCCAAAGTTGGGTAATCACGCCAAGGAACAATTTAAGCCGCGGCGCGAAAAGATCGGACGGTAAGTTCCAGACTTAGGAATTCCGGGGAAACGGTGGGGGGTAGAGGAATGGCGTCGGTGCCAAAGTTGGGTAATCACGCCAAGGAACAATTTAAGCCGCGGCGCGAAAAGATCGGACGGTAAGTTCCAGACTTAGGAATTCCGGGGAAACGGTGGGGGGTAGAGGAATGGCGTCGGTGCCAAAGTTGGGTAATCACGCCAAGGAACAATTTAAGCCGCGGCGCGAAAAGATCGGACGGTAAGTTCCAGACTTAGGAATTCCGGGGAAACGGTGGGGGGTAGAGGAATGGCGTCGGTGCCAAAGTTGGGTAATCACGCCAAGGAACAATTTAAGCCGCGGCGCGAAAAGATCGGACGGTAAGTTCCAGACTTAGGAATTCCGGGGAAACGGTGGGGGGTAGAGGAATGGCGTCGGTGCCAAAGTTGGGTAATCACGCCAAGGAACAATTTAAGCCGCGGCGCGAAAAG